>JABAJX010000240.1:0-11941 GCA_018221735.1 Termitomyces sp. K1Aa
TACGCAACATCGTCTTCGATGTGGCATATCATCACATTGTGACTATGAATCACCTCCTCTCCGGACACATACTGGTTCGTTGAATACCTTACTTTGACCTCGTTGAACTTCGTGTAACCCATCCTCGTACTACTGGATACTCTGCTTTTCCACTTCCCTTTGACCCTAAAGCTCACCATGTCAACCTTGTAACGCGATCTCAGTGCCAAATCCAGCTTTTGCATTAAGATTCATATACAACCAAATTGGAACCGACGGAGGCCCTCGCTCTGCGGAACCTGCTCAATCTGCAATCGATAAGAAACTTTCGTACGATGTGGCTTGTTTTTGACAAGCCGATCCTAAAGCAGATCGCACACGGCTCCGTGTTTCCTAGCTTGGAAGGCCTACACGTTCGAGTGGAGTCACCAGCGGCATTTGTAAAGGTCATAGAGAAGAGATTTACAACGGGAAGATTTCTCAGAAACGCATATGGATACTTCTTCGAGGGTAACCAGAAAGGACACAGGTGCAGGCAATGCGCAACAGCTTGAGGGAGTTAAGTGTGAAGACGGGAGCGAATTATAAATTTTTCCCGTTACCAAAACTTTGACCCTGAACTTGGTATCCAAGGCGTATGGTTAAGGATAGAACGAAAATGGCCCTGTTGTCTCCTACCTCACTGGATGCTCAATGGAAATACTAGATCACTGTCGAAATATACTGAAAGGATACCTCGACCTGCACAGTACGGAAACTTAATCTCCGGTAGCTGATACTTCTCCCGTGGCAACCAATATCGAAGGTGTATGTGGCGCAAGGTTGAGAATTGAGACGTCGTGGCAAGGATACGATCGATCTCCGTCCACACATGGTCGTAGAAGTTCGAGAATAATACATTTAAAGATATTTGGTAGAGTTTGTTAGGAGTTGGAAGCGTCAAGAGGAAGTTTAGGAAAGACTGGGGAGAAGCGATGACATCGAACATGGAAAGTGTCAATCGGCAGAGGTTCAAGAGGCCACCAAGGTTTATCCCTGACAGTAAAGAGGCTAATCAACAGTGCGAGGTCAAAGGTAGGGCAATGAGAAGAATGATCGAAACTTGCCATGATCTTGAACAGACAGTGTCAGGTCTTCTAAGGCCTTACCCGTGAGCGTAATGACATGGTGAATAGCCTCACTGTCATCCGGAGAGTGGATGGAAACTGCAAACCGTTTCAGGCGCGTGAGACGCAACGTGGATTGGGGTTGCATGAGGGTGTCAATAAGTGTACGCATTGAATTAGAGTCTGATTCCAATTCACCACCAGATAGGGACTCGAGATATCCACACGGGGTATCAGGGGTACGGATCCTGAGTTCAGCTTTTGGCAATTGAGATGCCACGAATCCTTCTATAGATATGTGTCTGAGCCCTGGACAGGAGGTAAAGGCATGGACTGGGAATCCATGAACACCGACGATTGAAACCATGGAGCAGTCGGCTTGTTCAAGGCAGGCTATAATGGTAGTTCGAAGACCAAAAGAAATTCTTTGCCAGACGGCTTCATTATGCGATGTCGGGAAATGGAGAGAGAGCGATACCAGGTGGGGAAGTGAGCTGAGTATGGTAATCAGGGACTCGGTAGTATCCATAACCCGATCATGGAGTTGTAATCTGAGATGTTTAACATGGTTAAACAAGGTCCTGTTCAGATTGAGTGAAATGATTAGCCGTTCACAAGTAGTGACACCATCGGGAGAAGCATCCAGATCAAGAGACGCGAAGAGGTATCGCTGCGCGGGGGAACGAAATGAATGCGAGATCAGCGCACATCTTGACAAGGAGCGAGGGTCGTTCCCCAGCTGTTTCAATACGACATTGATAATTTCGTGAGGTAGGTGTGGGATGTCCATAGCAGTGTGTGGTAGTCAAGTTTGAGTCCTACGTCACGGTGCCCCGGTCCGCTTTTGTTTTTGACGTTGTCACACATCCGATGTGACGATGGAAATTCGGCTTGGTGCAAACTTGGAGCCGCGACGGTATACCATCTTCGGTTGCCAAATGGTACCGAATCATAAGGCAGAGGACTTCCTCTTGCAATTTAGAGCGTGTAGTCACAAGTATCTGAGATACTACAGACGGCAAACTCGCCTATTCGGCTTGCCTCGTTTCCGGACCAACGGAAGCCTGTTTCCATGATCAAGTGGTCTTATCGAAGCATACAGAAAAATTCCCGTAGCCTGCTGACGTGAACAAGACGTGGACATCGTGCTCTCCGAGTCACACCAATGAGTTGGGGTCAAGATCTAGGTTGAGTCTACGAGCTTGAGCTTACTTAGAGATGGTGGCATGATAACAAGCCCCTCACGGAACTTGAAGCTTGAATATTGAATGTTCATTGTAAATATGTAAAAAATTGCAAGCGGGAATGTCGATCTTATCTAATCTGCCAGGTCGTAGACTCGGATATCGCTCCGAATCAGAGCGCATCGAACTAGATCAAACTTCTTCACTTGACCAGCTAGAGGGTTGTATACAGGACGGTTTACTTTCAATCTCTGGATATTATCATTGACGTCGTTTCAATTCTCATGCACCATCAACGCTTAAAAACGATCGATTACAACAGGAAAACTTGAAGTGCGTACTTGCAAGTTCCGCTGTACGCTGGTTTTTACCCTGCCTCGATTGTCAAAGTTAGTACGAATGGATATCGCTTAACAATGGAGGCAGACATCTTAAACTTCCTTCCAAAGTTGCTGTCCCTGCCTCTCCTGATCGTGACCTGCCTAGTGTCAGCCGCGAAACGAACCTTGAAAAAGGGTTAGCCGCCATCCAATAACAATTCTACAAAAGCAGCGAGGTTGGTTTTCTCTCCCGTAAATCCTTCATCACAGACCACTACATTCTATACTGTACACACGCTCATTGTTTTCATGTCTACTATAGCGCGATACCTGTCTTCAGCCCTCGCACGTCTTGCTCTCTTCACAAGGGAGGACTCCCCTACCATTCCAGTGACACCTCGGACACCCCAGTCGCCCCTTTCCAACCTAGGTGCTCCTTCCCTCGCCCGCGGCCTCGTTCTTTCAACAAGCCCCTACCTCAAGAGTGCTGTCGCGGATCCTAAGGTTTCGTTGACCCCCGTGACCGTCGCCGACGCTCCCAACATCTCTGCTGGCCCATCCTTCGATATCTCAATAAGTAGCGACACGTCAACCTCGTCATGTTCGGATGATACTCTAATAACTCCACTACGTTCTCTTGATACAAATGATCTTTTTTCTCCTCGATGCCATATCGCCTCGCTTCCCATGACTCCGTCTCCACCACATCTTGTAGGCCTTGGCATCTCCGGTGTACCACGCCGAGACGGGAAACCGGGCGACTTTGACGGGCTCGGGCTTGTAGGTGTCCGCCGCTCATTCAATCCTAGAAATCCTTTCGTGGTTTTCGGTGAGGATGACGACGATGACGACGGGTACATCTCGCCTACTCCGGTTCGTACCCACAGGCGTGGTTCTGAGAAGTGCGATGCGAAGGATGGAGATAGGGAGCTCTCAGAGACCTTTTTGCGTGAACTTGTATTCACTTGGGAGTCTGACCCACTACACACCCGAGCACTGTGCACGATCCCTGAGTGCGACGATGAGAACGAGCAGGATTTCCAACAGACTGAGTTGGAGGAAATCATCGAGCCCGCTTCGGACCCCTCTCCTTTATCTTCCTCTCCGTCATCTGGATTTTGCTCCATATCATCTACTTCATCCCCATTGCCACCGCCCTCTCCTTTGACACTGCGCACCACTACACGAACTCGTTCTCCTCGGGCAGTCAATTCTGCCAAGCAAGTTAAGCCCAAAGTCACCATTCCCCGCTCATCATCCCGAGATTCCCATCCGTCACGCACCCTTTCGAACTCGACCTCGTCATCAACAGTAACACCTATATGTGAGAGGACCACCACGCGCGCAAGGAATCCGTCAGAAGGAAATGGGCAAGATGACCGGGCAGTTGCTGGTTTGAGCAAGAAGAAACCCCTTGTAAAGGGCGCTTGGCGGTTGTAATTTGTATTTCGCGCCATCTGATGATGTAAAATGTATTTATAGTGTATTTTCAAGATGAGATCTGATTAGCCCATCAGGAGCTCTATGGATAAGAAATTTGTCGTATTAGCCCTCGTTGAAATCTGGAGAATCATCGAGGTGATATTGTCGAGGTGCGAAGAAGTACAGGGCGTACTACTCTACTGTTCGAAGAACATAGATGGTCTAAACCACAGTAGATGTTTGTGGTGTGTCACGGACAGTGGTGAGTTCGAGCGACTCCATTTTAACTGAAGTAAATATTGGCAAGGTACCGGTCGGCCTACTGGGACAGGATTCGGTGGCTTTCGTAAAGGTGTCGACCAAAACGGAAGGTCTGTTCAAGAGCAAAGCTATGATGGTCGGGTACATAGCCTAAAATGTTTAGCGGTCAAAATTCTCATTGATCTTGCTGGGGCAAAGCCCCAAAGACTCACCGAGATAATTGTCTGAGCGGAAAGGAATATTGCTGCAACGACGTTGCATATGGAGGCAGGCGAGAAAGGAATGGCATTGAAAACTGTAGCGGTCAACTGTGGGCAGTGGAATGAAAAGTCAAGGACCAGTTAGCGACGACTACTCACCTGAAGCACACAGTAGATTGCACCCGAATCAACGAGTAACAAAAGGAGCCGGTGGAGATCAATCGAGCGCCGATTTGTAGTCTCATGGTTTGATCGAAGAAGCTCGTGGTGCTTCCTATAAGGCGAGGACATGGTCCAAGTTAAATCCGCACCAGAATATCCAAACAACGGACGAGGTGGTGATGGCATTGGTAATGAATGAAAACACCATGCTAAGAGGAAAGAGAGTATCAATAGCGACACTGGAGATTGAGTTTGGTGTTGAATATAGACCCTCAACAAACTCGACACTCGAGTAAAGTCCCAATGGGCAAATTGTCGTGACTTTGAGTCGGAAGATTAGTGAAACATTTAAATGAGAGCGAGATAGATTGGTAACCTATGGTTATTATCCACATAGATAATATTGCATATATCACCCATCGGCGTGACCTCACAAAGACTAATCGAACCCGCCATAAGATTAGGGTGTCGACAAGCAGAGGCTGTGTTTTCCAGTCATGATCAAGCGAGGGTTATATTCAAAGGTAGAAGCATACGATGGCCCGAGAACTCCAAGTCTTGATAAAGACATAAAATGAGATATAAGTGAGTCAAACAATAATCCTGCTGGCACTATCCTGTTTGAGATATGAGGGACCGGCACAGATACTTAAGTATCTGACAGGAGAACGATGGTGACCCGATCGCGTGTATCCAGGATCCAGGGCCTCCAGGCCATAAAACGTGGATTGAGATTGATAGACAAAGTTGAGAGAGAAACTCTTCTTCCAGAAGCGGGTGCACAACAGACATTAGAGCGCCATGATGGACTTTATGAACGTCTCAATTTTCGTCCATACTACACTTTTCCGAACTTGTGCGCACTGATCAAATCTTATCGATCAAACCTTGGTTTTGATGGCAAAGATTGAGAATCAACAAACTCGAGTTCCACAATCGGTGAGAGAGTCACTATCGACACCAAAATACTACCGCTATCGATGAAAAAAATTGATCTCTGGACTCTGCATCAGGTGGGAGCAGCATTAGGCTCCGACGCCCCGGTGACGTGCCGAAGTGCAAATACAAAAGCTCGTTGGAAACGCTGGCAAATCGGTTTCAGCCCCAATTGTACGACATACATGACAGTGGACTTTTGTAATGGGGTACTTGAACAAGGTCAACTGCAATGAAGCTTCAAGCTTCAAGCTTCAACGATCAGCAACCGTTTCCAAGGCTCAAACTAACTTCCGTTAAGTACTACATACATGTTCTCCTCTTCATGGTCCCTTTCTAAATGGTTACCGTAGAACGAGCTCCTACTCGTTAAGCTCGGACGCGAACAGTAAGTTTATCTTCCACGTGCATGAATCCAAGCTTGTTTGGCGCAATGTTCAAACGTCCACGGTTCAAACAGGTATGTATCATTCACTGAATGAAAATTGACCATCTCTTGTTTTGTTACCTTTGTGGCGAACTTTATCATGCCTTGAAGCTTCGAAGAACCTCCGCAGTCGTTTTTCCGCAAAGGGTCTATCCTTCAATACCGAGATGGTACAAGATTACAAGCCTACGGTGTCTAAGTCAATCCACAATGGTTCCCAAAGGTAGATCGATCTCTCTAACTATACTCGTCTCCTTGTTGCCGTTTCCGTGACAGCGGCACTTGATCATCAAGATCTTCAGGCGCTCGATGAAGGGTATCAAGAGCACGGGGAGCCAAAGGTCAAAGCTAATTATTGATTTCATAATTTGTCGTTCCGAATTTATACATGATCCCACCACTGGACTACTTCGCTTCTTTATATTACAAATGTACACCTCTTCAGGACCATGGCTAGTCCTTGCTTTCTACCGCAAAGTTTGAGGCTGTATCTCTCGCGTTGAGGTCGCTTCCGACACTGGGAGAGAACTATAGATTTTGAGTCTACCAAAGCTTCGTCACACTTTCCCCCTTCGGTATCATATGCATCTAGCTCTCAGTGGTTAAACCCTTTCAAACGGCTTCAACTGTGTATATTCGAGTGTCGCTCTCCGAGGCTATCTTCACCGTGTCGCCTGGATCAGAGCATCTGGTCAAATGTCCATCGGCTGTCGTTGCTCCTGACGTCCGGATATTCCTCTGCTAAACGTCGCGTCGCCCAGTCTTCAATTTATACGGCTCTACAATGGAGCATAACCCGATTATTATCCCCAAATAACCCATTACACTACTCCTGTTGTTGATCTTCTGTCTGATGGTGGCCTCATGACTGAATTCGCCTGATATCTTAGAAAACCGTGCTTGATATATAATGTGGTGCTTTTCAAGGCTTGGCACCCTCTAAACCGTGAAGTCTGAATGCGTGCCGCCATCTCTTCTGCTGTGCTATCTGTGCTTTCAGCTTCCGTTTCGGCGCACACCATCTTCCAGGTGAGTTTTTATCTTCTCTTTTCTTTCAATCAGCTCCAACATGAAAAATAGGAACTCTATGTCAATGGGGTTGATCAAGGCCATCTGACAGGCATTCGTGTACCAGATTACGACGGAGTACGTATCATACCCTTTCAAGCTGTGTTGAATCCAGCTCAATGTGCTCCGATTGCAGCCTATCACTGATGTTACATCGAATGGTCAGTGGTTTTTGCCTCTGCATGAGTCGCCTACACATTCTCAACGATGATTAGATATCATTTGCAACGGCGGTATCAATCCATACCACCAACCCATTTCTCAAGCGGTCATCTCTGTTCCGGCTGGCGCTACTCTCACGACAGAGTGGCACCATAGTCTTGCCGGAGCAGACCCCAGTGATCCTGCTGACCCGATTGATCCTTCTCACAAGGGTCCGGTTATTTCATACCTGTAAGTTTATCTATCGACCTTCATTACGATCTCGCTCAAAAGTGATTCAAGCGCCGCGATTCCCGATGCAACGCAATCTACTGTCACTGGACTTAAATGGTTCAAGATTTATGAAGACGGACTCAACGTTGCCGACGGAACGTGGGGTGTTGACCGTCTGGTTGCCAATAAGGGCAAGGTTACCTTTACCATTCCACCGTGCATTCCACCGGGCCAGTACCTGCTTCGCCATGAGATCATCGGTAAGGTCCGTTCTGGTGGGAAGGGTGCGAAGCTTAACGTCCCGAAAACAGCTTTACACGGCGCATCAACGTACCCAGGTGCCCAATTCTATGTCTGTTTCAATACACCATTGGAAAGAAGAAATCTATTCTGATAGCAAAATTTTGATTTCAGATGGAATGCGCTCAACTGCAGATCACTGGCGGAGGAAACACAAGTCCCTCCACAGTCAGCTTCCCTGGCGCCTATGCCGGTGAGTATTAGCAGACATCGTCTTTTTCCTCTTCTTTATCAAACTCATATCCTAGGCTCTGACCCCGGCATCACTGTCAACATTTACTACCCTCCCCTCACCAGCTATACTATCCCAGGTATGAATAGTTTTACGCTATAAGCCTTTCCCCTACAATAACCGCATATAGGGCCCCCGGTTTTCACCTGTAGTGGTAGCAGCAATCCTTCCACCTCTCAACCCTCTACGAGAACCTCTACGGCATCTACTCCGACCACAAGCACAACTTCAGCTCCATCTTCTACGGCAACTGGCACTGTAGGTCAGTATGGCCAGTGTGGAGGTGCTGGATGGACTGGATCGACGGTCTGCGTGGCGCCGTACACTTGCACCGTGCTGAATGACTACGTATGTATCTCCCGACATATCGAGAAAGGGACAGTGTTAATCACCTTTGGATTTATCAACAGTACAGCCAATGCTTGTGATCCGTCCCTGCAAGAATTCTATCAAGCGGATCACGATCATGAACTTTCACAATATATATATGGATTTCTGTCAGACCAGAATCAATTGCATGATATCCGTAGTGCCTTTTAACTCTGTGGGAAGCTATAATCAACTTACTTCCTCCTCAACGGAAGACAGTTACCGATCTTAGTCAGACAACGAAGTGAGAACGAAAATAAGAATGATTAGACGCTTAATCCCCAGGGTAAAAAAGGATGGAAAACTGCGCAATCTGACTGAAATACAATAGGGTGGCATTCAGTCGAGTTTGATGGAAAACCATATGGGAATTCTGTTCTGGAAAGGCTTGATCTTGCAATTATGCCCAAGATTACTAAAATTGAGAGTGGTTTGCTTGCTACAAGTCACAATGTGATTAAAGGAATCACTTTATTCGACCTATTCTTAAGAAAAAACAAAATGGCATGTAAACGAAGCACTCGAGGGATAGAAAAGGCTCCCGTGGTAAAACTGTAGAGTCCACATACTCAGGAACAAGGCTTTGATAACGTTGGCGGGAAGGCCGTGGACAAAAATGTCAAAACAATTTCAGCTATTATCCTGAGCGTCCTGACTATCAAAAGAAATCAGAATCGGTATGTATCATGATTTGACGTATGACGGTGGTATCAGAAATCCCCTGATCCAGAAATTGTATTAATACAGAGCCTGCAATCCAGACCTTTCATCGCCTTCCTCAGCGCTGTAAGGCCGGCCTCATCTTGCTTACACGTGGTGAACAGCAGCCTCAATGATCCGATAATAGAAGTGTCCAGCATCCTACAGAGAGACTGGTCCAATGCTGACCAATGTTTGCGATATAGCTTTCCTATAGGCTTTATATATCGGATTTGAAGGTCGAGTTCGATGTCACGATTGGTACCGGAAATAGTTTCCAGACTCTGAATGATTGGTACGAGTAACTTCGTACTCCTGCCGCGAATTCGGATGACCAAGGCCAAGGAACGTAAGTTTGTGACATCACGAAAAGAGAGAATTTGTTCCACACCGGCTAATTCGTGTGTTTAGAGACATATCATCCTGTTTTCGAGTACAGAGCTCACCGGATGGTAGAACATTCTGATGTCCGATGTAGTCGAGTGTCACGTTAGTGAGAGACGGGGCAAAAACGTTTAATGTGGTTTGTACTGCCCTAGATGAAATTATGTCGTCCCCATAGATAACTGGGGTGAATGATCGAAGGTGAGGAGAAGAAGGTATTGAGGGTAAGTTAACAGAGCCAAGCGATCGCTCTACCGAGGTTGCTGCCAAAGAAAGCTGTACGATGTTGGGACAACGAAGCAAGACGTCGATGGGGAAATTGTTTTGACGATCGAGAGCGAGAAAATTCAGGGACGATTGCTGGAATATCGATGCCAACGCGTCCCGTATCTCCTCTGGCATGATCAACCAGTCGATATAAGCCGTTCGAGAAGTAAGGGTGAGTTTCCTGACATTGGGAAACCTGTTGAGTAGTGCCAGGTTTTCCAGAACTAACTCTGGGTCTCCAAGGCGCAGAATGAGTGATTTTACGAAGGACGCTAAAGTTGCATTATTCAGGACTATATGTGAGAGGCGCTCAACGCGAATGGAATCCTGAATTCGAGAATCAAGTGAGATGGTGATTTCGTGAAAAATCTGTGCTTGGGAGCTTCCGCGGAAAGCAGAAGACACCAAAGCGCAAGCATGTAGAGCAGGTGGATCATCAGTAAGCTCCTGCATTATGGCGTGGATTAGTTCCTGTGGGATTGTGGACGAGGATCTCATTTTGGTAGTGATACAAGATCGTACTTTGAAGGTCAACACTGTAAGCATCGTCAATTTATGGGATGGAAATAAAAGCCATGAGGCATGAACGCGTGAGCATGCGTAGCCAAGTGGACATTGTCATCCACAAGTACTTCTAAGCGGAGGAGTTTTAGATGCCGTACGAGGTACACAGCAAGAATCCAATTGTAGATCTCCGGACAATGTCGATCCATCGGATATGAACATGGCATTCAAAGAGAGTGTCATCCAGTGCACCTTTACGGCATCCTCCGGGTTGGACACAGGTGTTGCTAAACAAGAAGAATTGATAGATCCACCCTTCTTTCCAAGTCACGTTCTAGGTGGTCTCGAAGCTGGCGGCCTAATGACGAGGGCAGTGATAGGAAAGACTTGTCAAAATTTGAAGATCATCACGCAAAGTGTCAATGAAAAGAAGGCTCGTCTTCAGTGATGTGTAGTCCGAATTAGCGAATCGATGATCCAATTAGCGGGAGTTTTTATCAGATTCAAGGAATCAAGAATACATGCGGCGGATAAGAGAAAAAAGGTCAAAGTAGCACCTATCACGAGTAATCAGAAGGCTGAGAAGGGTGTCTAAGTCGAGCAGGAGGAGCCCAACGCATGGATATCGACGCCTTTGATACAAATTGATATTGCCCGTGACCCGAACAGTCTGATAAATCGAATCAGTGAATATATTAATCTGGAAAACCATGACAAAGGGCGAATCAAACCCTTGACAGGTAGAAGGTGTTCCATTCTCATCACGTATGTAATAAGGGTGGAACATGGACCTTATTATTCACAATCCAATAATTGGGAGCTTTGGAGCTGAATATGTAGAGCGCGCAGTACAACAACAATCGGATTAAGGTATGCACTGGAGGAACATCATGTGGAGGCTGCAAACAAAGAAACACGTCAAAAAGTGAACATTTGACCTGGGACTCTACCAGAAGAGGTTGTATTCGGCCGATCGGGTTGCAAATCTCCACCTATCAAAAGAGGACAAGTGCAATGAGGGCCCCTCCCAAGGTTCTCTTGACATTGAGTCGGAACCATTTTCATGGGAAAGACATCGCATATAGGCGATGAGGTAGCGTGGGACATCCAAAAGATCAAACGATATCGTCTCGTGCTGAATCGAATCGATGCCGCGATCTGAGAGGATAGCTACGCAGAAGGCGTGAATTTCGAATTTTCCAGCATTGCACATGACAACCATCTATCCAAGATTGGAGTTCCAAGTCATACTTGATCCAACAAAAAACGCTCGCAGATGAGGGTTGCACATTGTCGCTGTGCGGTGTTAAATGATAAATCGCCGAGACACACTTTTCTTTGAACAACGGTGGTAATCGGAAAGGCACAAGATCCGGATCAAATCGATTGTACAAGTGGGTTGCGATGTGTTTGGTAGTAGCAATACTTACTTAGTATTGGTCGGTGGCAAGGTGCCTTGCCGTGAGCACCTCGTGAGCGACTCGGGTGCACTGTGCACATGGCACTTTGGCCTCATAAACCAACTTAGTTTCTGGCAACTCCGAGTCCGTCGCTCAGTAGTGGTGTAAATATCAATCAACATTTCCATTCGATCAGACCTGAAGCAAAGATAGGCCGACAATCAATAGCAATCAATGAGGCTTCGAAAGAAATTGAACACAGTGATAATTAAAACAGCTTCAGAAGGGGCTGACGTTAGTGTTGTGTTCTCTTATATTCGGAAGAAGCTTTGTATCGACTCTGGTG
>JABAJX010000242.1:0-11848 GCA_018221735.1 Termitomyces sp. K1Aa
TGGAGATCCTGGAGGGTTTGGTTGTTACTGTGGGATTCAGTCCCAACTGGTATGAGTCTGGTGGCATAAAGTCTGCTTATGTTACTTTGCATTTTCCCTTGCATAGGTATCTTACTCTCAATCTCTTGTTTGCCATACTCCTTTATGATCCTACTTATGGTTATGAAGGTCGTTGAATCCTCTCATATTTTTCATTTCTTGCATTGCATGCCTTTCTGTTGCTGTCTGCATGAGGTTATGTGGTAACAGGCCTTGTGGAACACTTGTTAGAACTGTTGGTGTTTTCCATCCTTGGGATTATGTGATGAGTTCATTGATTCTGCCTTATTTCCTGTTTTTTATCTGTCTTCTGGAGTCTTCTTGTCTTCTGTATTTCCTCCCATTGTCTGTTCTTGATTTTGTAGTCTTGAGCTGACCGTGTACCTGATACCTGTCTTTATTGTTGCAAAGTTCAGTTACAGTAACCACAAATTTAACTGGAACTTAACCAAACTTAGCCGGTTTGGTTGTGTTAAGGTTTTTCTTGTTTGGAAATAAAAAAATATCCTGAATTTTCTGCATTTTTACCTGAGTTTTTGGTTTTTTTTTTGAGCATTGTAAGTGTCTCGAGGCTATTTGATGCCAGATAACTCAAAAATACCTGTTGGCCAGCCAGGCATCAAGGATGACATGTCACTTATGGGACAGTTACCCAATTTGGTAATGTACCCCACAACAGCCACGTTACTTGCTAGGGTGAGCAAAATCAGCAGACAGCACCAATGACCACCCATTTCCAGAGGAAATAGTGTATTGGCCTTGTCTTGCCATTGACCTCCTTGACTTCATGATGCACACTGAACTGATGAACAACACTTCTCTGAAAACATTGAACCACAAGATTGTCAATGATCTGCATGCTAACAAACCAGTTTATACATCACCAAAAAACAGCTTGGCTACATAGGACTATTTGGTCTACATAGATCATGTAGTTCCATAGACAAGTACCTCTCTAGGTAGAAGCTGGTAGATTTCTCCTAAGATGGATAGATCTCCATAGATCAGGCTTGTTTCTATGTAGATCTCTATAATATCTCTGCAGAGGTTGTCAATAATATAACTAGAACTGATTATCAGCAATCATCAGTTCCTAGTAACTTATTCTACTTATTCAATTACTTATGCACTACCAATTACTTACTACCTACTTATTATATGGACAATATGTTCTTTGACATAATAATGTAAAAACATCGTAAAAATAATCCAGATTGTTTCAAATATTTATCTGAATGTCTCTGTCAAAACCACAGAGAAAATCTTGTAACCGAACTCACAATGGTCTTTTGGTGGTATTTGCAATACCATTCAAAGAGAGATCAAGAAAAGATCATAATATTTACTGATTGTTTCATTGTTTATTCTAATGTTCATTGATTGTTCCTTTGTTTCATGGAAAAATGGATGAATCTTATAATTTTCTATCTTGAGTTCTCTTCAGATTGTATTGCAGATAATCACTGAAAGACCATTGTGAGTTCAGTCACAATATTTTTTCTATGGTTTTGACAAAAACACTGAAAGACTTTTTTGAAATAATCCGGATTATTTTTACCAGATTAATACATTGTTTTGTTCAAGAACATTGTCCCCTGCACCCAGTGTTGTAAATTGATAGCATTATGGAGTCTATGACACCTATCTAGACTCAGTGACATCTATATAACCAAAGTGGAGTCTATATTGACATTTACTTTTTCTGATGTACATATATCGAAGCATTGCCAAAGAGGGTGTTCGTTCGATTTGTACTGATAATTGAACCTACGGTACTTCTCTTTCTACCAACACAACCATGATAATGACCACGATGTCGTGACGACTCAGAGCAAGGAGTGTCATACTTCGCTTCCGGCTTCGACGCTTGAATGTCGCCTAACCTCCAAGCAAGGAGTCAACAGCTCCTGGGCGCTAGGCCCGACGACTTAGATGTTTATCATGACTGTTTGAGGGCCCTGAAGTAGAAATCCGGAATGTTTTCGTGAATTGAAGGTATACAGTATTTTGACCCATGACTACTTTGATGAAGCCCATCACGCGCAGACTTTATTGCTAGTAGTGGACTATCAAATCTCTGGTACATACAACAAGCCAAGGGTATCCGAAAACTTGCAAAGCTCGATCAACCAGTAAAACAAGATTTTTATACAATACGATGAGTAACCCAATGCACTCATCTTCCCAATGAAAAATTTCCGTTCAATATGCAATAGCGGGACTAGGTGGCGAGTGGAGGTAGTCATCCTTCTCAACCAGAGTGTTTACGGAGATTGCCACCGTGTCAACTGCGCTCCCCTGTTCTCACCAGTGAGTGAGGTACAAATCTTCGAGGAGGAGAAATCACCTTTTCCAAGTGTGACTGCGTTGGCTGAGTGGTGCGACTTGCGAACCTGTGCGCTGATCCTATCTGTGAGAGATGTATGGAAAGAGGTTCGTCGAAGTCTTGGCGTAGGCCATCCCGCGCATTTAGTCTATAAGTAGTCATGACTAGAAATTCAAGCTCGGAAGATGTAATACTCACACAGCCAAATACGAATTGAGATAAACTGAAAAAGTTGTAAAAATGACAGTGAGCTTTTAGAATATTCCGCTCAACAAAAAAAAAACTCCTACGTTTGCTCAAAAGCAGATAGAATCCTTGATAAAACTTGTGAGAAACTAACTCAATGTACAACAATGAAACTGTCGCGCTCACCCAAAAATATGAAGTTGTTGGGCATTACAGTGTAGAACATCATTCCGAGGACAGCGTTGATACTGAAAGAACGGAAGATAAGATAGCCAACAACCACTCACTAGCATATACCTACCCAACGATAAGTCCAGTATAGACAGTATATGTCATCAGAGTGTTGACCAAATTATCGGTTCTGTGTGAGCACTCCACTGATCAACATTCTGATCAGAATAATTGAAGTTTCGGAGTACCTTCGGAAGCCCGTCCTTGATTTCACGAACATCCAAGAGAGAGCAACGGCAACACTAAGATCGCTTCCAGTACCGGACGCAAAGTTGACATAGAACAATGTCTAGGGACGATGTTCAGTATCTTGCGAGGTGGAAAGTATAAGAAGGGACGCGCCGAAAGCTCGTTTAATTCAGTATAGAAGGTGATACCGAATCTGTGGAGTTTGATCAGTATGTCATAGATAATGGTGTTAATGAATGCTTGACGAACGCTTTCGCCGTGATCACTGTAACATGATATTAGCTGAATGACGAGGACTAGGTAACAGAGAGAGCCCACGAACCGATTCCACACACTGATTCAAGTTGTCGGGTTATCAGGGGAATCGTACTAGAAGCGTCAAAAACATACCAAGGTCGAGTGTAGAAACAGCCATCTAGAATCATACCAGTTCAGAGAAGGTCATTGAGGTTTTCGACAATCAAGACTCACAATCCATGTTGTCACGAGGAAATTCCCTTTGCTGACTGAAAGGCGGCAATAGATCAGAGAGGAGTATCAAGATGGTTTTAAGCCTTACGTTGGTAAAAGCGATGAGCAAACATGCTTCGGATGATAAAATCAGAGATCGACTGAAAAATGTCCTCTTGATTAATGCAAACGGCAAGAGGTGGACAAGAATACTGACTGTGATTGCAACATGGATCTTAAAGAGACAGGCTCAACCAATGAATTGTACATTGTCGTCAAAAGCAACTCACTATGACGCTCCTAAAGTTACAATGTATCAGTAATGACCCGTGACAAAGGATGAGTGATACAAACCAAATGGGCTTCAAAAGAGCTAGTGGATTGATATAATTTGAAACGAGGTAGAAGTAAAGAATGTGGCAATTCAGTGCTGAGTCGAATGTATCCAATATCCTATACAAAAGATCCGCTCAGGTGAGAGGAAATTGTTCTGTCTGTGTCTTACCAAAGGAATGCAATCTAAAGAACATCAGCTTTCATCTCGTTAAATGTGGCTACAGAAGAGAAGTACCAGTGCTTTAAACAACGAGGTATCCCTGGAATTACGCGTAAAGAACGTGAAGGTTTGTGAACACGTCACCCCCCAAAGACTAAACGTGATCTCAGTCTTCATTGCGAACATCAAGGAAGCAGTTGCACGCCTTACGCCATTGACACCAAGCCCCCGACAAGCAGAGCTCCAAGAGTATTGTCGAACGCGGGAAGTACCATCCCTGGAGGTACCGACATGTCGTTCAGGAGAGAAGGGACACAGGAAGGGTAGAATGGAGTTTCCTGTTGATTATCCTCTCTTGGACGCATAAAAACCTCCTGCCATGGGCTTGATATGGTATAGATGGGGGTAGGACTCACGCGGACCCTCTATGGAAAACCCATACAGAAGATAAGAAGTATCGGCTAGATGCGCCCAGTTCTTTGGTGGATGCCCGCCCAATCGGAGAAAAACATACCTTTGACAGGTTTCTAAGAGCGGCGAGAAGGAGAATCCTAAGCTATTCTGGTGACAGTTTCAATTGAAGAAAAACAATTAACGTCAATCAAGATAGATTCAGATTCTAGATTCGGCACATTAGAGGTCCGAGCAAGGCGTCGGCCTACGCCGGACAGAAGTTGATGGAATCAAACCTTATTTCATCATTGAAACTTATTTAGAACAACGCGTGTGCCAGAAAACAGATTATCCAGAAAATAGACAGATTTAGAAGCGTAGCGCCAAAAGACCACCATGACACGAGAGAAATACACGAACACACGATGACAAGACACATGCTTCTCGTTGTTATATCAATTCGTTTGCGTAACTGTAGAAGTTGCTGATGAATGGAAGATGTGCTGTAGTATTTGCGAGAATGGAGGCAAACGAGGACAAGGCCAGTGTCACGAGTGCGTGGATTATCTTGGGATAAGAGTACACGGATAACGAGAGGGAAAAAGATGTAATAACGAATAATTTAAAGTGATGTTTCTGACTGTTGGATAAGCTTCAGAGCCTGTGCAGAGCGTGGTCGGATGGCGCATTCGAATGGATTTGGTGTTCTAAAGTTAAGAAGAGCATTTACAATCAGCCATCTTTCATCAAAAAAAGATAGAAGGTGGAGGGGGGGGGGCGAACCTGAAGATGGGATTGTCAAAGTCAACCTTAGGCTCCACTGGGTTACCCGACGCGTCAACAGCTTTGGCGATGTCAAGGGTAGCAATCATGGAGACCATGAGCAGCCATATAGAGGATTCGACAAGGTGTTGGCCTGGACATTGTCTATCAAGAGAAAAGTTGAGATGAGAGTGAGCAATCGGCGCCAACCAATCATATCCCATTGACTCACCTTCGACCAAAGCCAAATACATAGGTACGGGGATCTCTACGACGTTCCATTGCGGGGTCCACCTGTTCCAAAAAGCGCTCAGGATTGAACTCGGAGGGATTAGTATAGATGCGTTGATCCCGCATTATCGCCCTACACGAAATATCAGTATGGCGCCCGACAAACAAGACAGTGCCTATCTTCACCAAATATTACCGAAGATCTGAAGTACATCGTGTGAGCGATGCTTATTGATATATGTATATCTATTTGTACTGACCAAGGAGCCTTTGGGAATCAACATGCCATTATAGATGTCGTCTTTCATTAAGCGATGGGGGAGGCCTGACGAATAATCAGCGTGAACGTCGCTTCTCAAAGTCAAAAATTTAGGTCTTACTTAATGGGACAGGAACTCCCCAGCGCCAGGTTTCGTTCAGAAGAGATTCAACTGTTAATCTGTCAACACGAAGCACACGGGAAAAAGAAAAAAGAACGGACTGTAAGGTAAATTTGGCCGATCGCTGAAGTCCGGGAGCCTCTCTGAACCGACGATCGTGTCAATTTCTTTCTGAGCCTTGGCGAGTACCTCGGGGTGGGCCATCATAGCGAGTAGGAAATGAGATACGGTTGTTATAGTCTAAGTTTATCAGCTGAGGAAGAGCTCTAGTTTCGATATCGATAGTAATAGCTCACGGTGTCAATACTGGCAGCATACATGGAGTTTGCAGTCCACTTGAGGTCGAATTCAAATTCTTGGGTCGGTTTCTGGTTTTCGAGTAGTGTAGAGCAGAAGGATGGGTTGAAATTGCCGGATTTCTAGAGGGGTGAATGAGGTTCAGTATGTTTTAAGTGATTGCATCAACTTACGATGCTATTCTGAAGGAATTCATATGGTTGATCAACCCACTCCTCCATCTTTGCTTTCCATTTCGCCGCCTTAATCTTGAACCCAGCTCCAGGAAACCAAGTGGGAATGTGCTGAAGTGCCGGGAAAACATCAACAGGCCAAATTCCACCACCCGAAGCAATCTCGTTCGCAAGAATGTCGACGCACTCCTCAGCCATCGTGAGATACTTGTCCTCATGATCAAGAGTTTCGTAGCCGTATACGACCTTCAATGTGAGTGCACCGGCATACCTGCGCGTATGATTCATATAATTCATAGGAGATGCGACTACTCGTCGGAGGAACCCGTGTGTTTCACTGCACAAAAGCGGGTGATATGTCGGAATAACCGGGATGCCAAAAGCCTTGTGCATGAGTTTTCGCTGGCGTTTCGATTGCTCGCCATATCCAGTGAACGCGACCTGCACCGAGCCAGAATCAATCCTGGGACTTCTAGTCAAATTAACACGACATCCGTACCATATTCTTACAGCCGCATCTGGATGATATCCATTAGCCCATTTCAGCCACTTCATACGATCTGGTCAGGACTCACAATTCTCCCGCCATCACCAAAGATGGTTTGTCAGAATATATCGATCCCCGCTTGTCCAACAACTCAAATGCTGCTTTCGGGCTATTCAAAAATACAAGTCCTTGTCCCAACACATGCAGATATACGACATCCCCTATTAATAGAAAGACCAATCAGCTTGCAATCTCTTGAGACCGGGCTTGCTTTCTTACCGTATTGTTTCGCCCACTCGGCCGCAGGCAACCACAGTTCTTTCGTCGTCAGGTCTTTTACATTACCCAACAACGGCAACGGCTTCGGGCCAGGTGGCAAAGATGCCGTGGAAGCTTTATGCTTCCGGAACCAAATAAAAAGAACGACAAGAAGGCTGGCAAGGCCAGCGGTAGCAAGTATTGAAGATGTCATGGGCAGCAATCAAGATGCCTGTTCTGTTATTTGTTTCAGGCTGCTCTGGAAGTGCTATAGCCCGTTGAAGAGGAATGGTGAGTGTAGGAAAGGGAATGACCGGAGCGATGAGAACGGCAGGTGATAAGGTGATAGTGAGAATGAGAGAAGATTTGGTACTATATTTAAGGGATTTTTGTGGGCGCCAGGGCGAGAAACCACCACGCGAGCCAAGGAGCACTTTTCCAAAAGAATTCGAAGCCCATCAGGGCAGAATGGTGCCTCGTGGGATGTGAGCAGAAGCATTACATATAATAAAGGAAATTCATTCCCAGTCCCGCGGTCACTACTTTATCCTCTAACCGACCTAGTTACATACTCTCTTTCGACTACGAGAGTGGGTATTCTGCTACAACGTCTTGAAAGGAATGTTCAGACGTAAAATCCTCTATATAGTGAGGATTTTGGTTGCTGACCGTACAGTCTTTGACAGACAAGATGATGATCGATTTGGACCTTGCAACTATCGAGTTACCTACTTCCTCCAATGTTACGGCACAACCTCCTCGGTCTTGTATGATATCTCAGGATTCTGAGTCTACTAGGCTCGCTCATGCAGAACAACATATGTATGTAAAATTTCTTTTCGCAATGTGTTAACCCCTGAAATCATTGATCTCAATCAGCGGTCACTACGGCAATCTATGTTTGCATCTTCTTTGAATCTTCCAACAGTCTATGTAACTAGGCAGGCCTAGCAGGAATCGGTTCTTGATGCTGACAACACGCCGGAATCATAGGACCTCGAGCTTTCGAAAGATGTTTCAGGTGGGCACTCCGATATCCACAATGATTGCATAAGAATATGAAAGTGGGCACTCCACACCTATCTCGTCAAATCTGGGTAAGCCGAAGACCATACCATACATCTGGGGAAATTTTCGCTATGTGGAATAAGACGGCGGTCACGAGTGCGAACAAGTGAGCAAACAGTGACGGTAGTTGATTGATCAAAATCATTTCCGAATTTGTGGGCGGAGAACATCGAGAACATCCACCTATGTGATCCATTACATCAAGCACCACCCCCACCTTTCAAATGAGGTTTAGTGGATCTAGACATTTCAAGTGAATCCTCTTTATCTCGGGTCCGCGAAACTTCACACTAAAAGTAATTCCGCGCTGACAGCCTACCTCTCAGGACGATCGCGAGCAGTAATTGTGTATGTCATGCATACTCAGGTGAGGAAGCAAAGGTTCCCGAGTGACAACTAATTCTGACTGGTGACGACATTTCATCGATGTCTGGCCCACACAGACCTAAGACGGACCGAAAAGTGAGTGTCAGCCCTCTGTCCTTTGTACTGCTCGATGCGAACATGGTACATATGTATATAGGTCTCGTGTCGTTATCTGCATGGGGAGAAGATACCGATGATCTCCGGACACATGTAATTGAATTGAGTAGTATCCCAGTCAATGTTTTCGAGTCTCACTAATTGACCTTGCCACTACATTTGAAGTCACGCATCACTGGAGGCGATTATAGTAAGTATTTACAAAAGTTTCACTACAATTCAGTTTGTCTGACGTTCTGCTTTATTCATAGTACCGCTGCCACGGTCCATTACGGAGGCGCAATGTACACGCACCCGCCGGAGGCAATTATACTAAGTATCTACAAAAGTTTCATTACAATTCACTTTGTCTGACGTTCTGCTTTATCCATAGTACCGCTGCCACGGTCCAGTATGGAAGTGCAATGTACATACTATGTAATCGACTGTCACTCCATCAAGGTAATATCCGACACGGAATACCCGCAGGCAGGAGTTCCAGTGCCTGAAGCTTGAAGTCCAAGTCTGTTCGTGGCCAGGTGTTGTCGGCCCTAAAACTATCTACATTCTGTGTTTCTGAAACGTTTCTTGTCCCTGACGACTTAAGGTGCATGTGTACTTCTTTGTTGCGTCTCTATAGATACTTACGTGCGTACCAGTATGGATTGCTCTGTGTTATGCTGTGATCAGTTCTGATTCTTCATCCAAAAATAGTTATACCTCTTTAACCAGCTAGCCCCCGTTGCGCTGGAGAGGTTTTGCACGATTCTCATACATCTTCAATCCGGGTATGCAGGTCTCATACTTGCCCTCGAGTCCTCAGAAATGGAAACTCGCATGGACGTATCCACAGAAGGGCTGATTTATTCAATCAGGATAAGATTCTTACGTTTTGATTCACATTGGAATTCCAGACCTTGATTCAAGTTTCAGATTACTTTCTGGTCCACGCGTTTCTGTACTTAATCGCACTGGCACCGGAAGAAATGTTTCTCACGTATGGGGTGGTGTAAGACCTGCGCGGTTCGCCGAAGGTTTCCATTCCTGATGACGTTGGTTTTGGCTCCGTTTAGACGAACAATCTCCTGGATCGTCCCTCCTTTCCGAGTCCGAATCTGCACGTTGCAGAATAACCTCCATGGTGTCTGCACGATGCGTACAATGATGAACATTTCATAGTTGATCTCGCTTACTCTCAAGTACTGTCAACAATTTGAAAGAATGATTCGAAGGCAAATTCGTATATAGAAGAAAGCGAAGAAGTATAGAAGTTGTACCAGGGAAAGGAGTACAACACAAGCAGAAGCGGTGAAAGAATAGTAGGACACACAACAATGTAAAATCTCATACAAGAGTCCAAGTCCTGGAAAGCGAGAGTTGTGTGGTAGCGTAGCGGAGCAAATCTACAACATGTATCTCAGTCGAGTCCTATAAAAATGCAAACAACACACCAAGCCTGACTCAATGTGTTTACCAACTCCTATATCTCATCAAAAGTTACAAGCCCAAGTCCACTGTTATGGCAGGGAGATCCAGCTCAAGTATAGTAACACTGGAGGTAATGAGGATGAACAACTGTAGTTGAATTGTTGACCAGCTATTTTCTCTTACGGAGGTCCGTGGTCTACAAGATATAAACATCGTAGTTAGAGCTGAGAATCGTGTCGACGTGATTGGACAAGTTAGCAAACACTTACGACGTGCACTGAGAGCAGTGGCACCTCCTGTCGGCGCAACGGGTGCGCCAAAGGAAGGTGTTGCAAGGGCAGGAACAACAAGCACTAAGAGAGTACGGAGAGAAGGCATTGAAATAGGTTACAAATGCAAAGAGTTGCCTCGTTGAATATACTCAGAAACTTGAACAAGGCTGGTGTGGAAAGGAAAGGGCTTCAGCAGCCCAATCTTTATAGTGAATTTCCAGAGAGCATACTAGTACATAGTAAGCAACAGCAAAAATCAGAGCTTTTAGTGTTGGCGCTGGCAAGATGGACATCAATGCTGAGATCTCGATGAGGTTTTTTTTTTAAAGTTTGATTATGGTTGCTGGGAAGGAAGTTATCCCTTTAAGAGGTCTTGAGGACCCACAGTTGAGAAGGGGGGGGAAAAACTAGGTTAGGTATATCTGGGTGTCATTCAGAAAACTTACATCGGACAGACAGGCGTGCCAAGCAGATTAAAATTTAAGCCCTGCGATTGAGGACTACAACTAAGAAGAAAGACGTTAGAAGTTGCTAAGTTACTGGGAGAGAACAATAGCTTGATTGGTACTTTCCAGCCATTTTTGAAGTGTATTCAATTGAATAGGACCAGATGCTATACTCGAGTTGACACTTCAAGAATCGAAGAAGCAATCACGATGGGCTGATCAAAGTTCATGTCGGATCCGACGTGGAGCGTAGTCACGTAACCTGATGAATCCAGCAATAATCAATGTCAGAACTTGTAGCACAAGTCCCACACTGTTGATTTTGGTAAATGCATATGATCCCCGACTCACTAGGAGGGTTGTGTCCAGCCGAATAAAGCATTTGTCTGTTGTTCTGGAACATTCTGGAACATTCCGTGTGAGCATAGACCAGTGACGTCTTGATGACCTGGACCATCGAAGTTTGGAGCTCAGGGAGCTCGAGATTTGGCAAAGACCCGAGTAATTTTACAGTTATATTAGGGTAATACACAGTAGCGATTTCGAGGTGATTTGAGGCGGATTTCGAGGCGGATTTGAGGTCGGATTTCAGTTAAAGCAAGGACAAAACAACGTGAAATCAAACCAACTTTGACCATGGACATGTGACGGAGTTCAAATCCATTGATGTGATCGTCAAATGCATCGAAAGTCGTTGTTTAACAGCGGGGGCTCAACCACTAAGGGCTAAGCCATGAGGAATTAAGTTTCATACCCATTCTTACACTATTATATGCAGAAATTAGAAACACACCTTGTGTGTAAACCAGGGAATTCAATATTTACCCTCTTCTTGTGGGTCCAATTCAGACATCAACAACTGTCAACAACGCGTTGACATTGATAGGACATCACTTTACGCTGTCACGTGAGGGCCTTGAAAGCCCATTACTTGTGTTGATGACAATGGGCTTGCAAAGGCACCTCAAATTAGACGTACGTTAAAAATAGAACATTAGTCTTTTTCTTCGACCTTTTTTGGTCCTCCAGATTCCCTCCCAGATCACCTCCAGATCTCTAACAACTTCCAGATCGCTGTGACCACAAATAGTACAGTATGCATTGGTTCATTTATGTAATGCAATCATATTTGATGACACTGTCTGTAAGGGGACTACTCATTTCTCCGAGTGTCCAACTCTATTCTGGGCTTAGTCCAATGTTGTAGGCATATCTAGCCACCTGACCGACCACCTGACCATCCCTATTTCCCCATCCGTCTTGTAGTAGTCATC
>JABAJX010000243.1:0-11711 GCA_018221735.1 Termitomyces sp. K1Aa
AAGTACAGCAATTGATTATGGTGAACTGAGACCAAAGATGTCAAATTTAATCAGCTATGTAGTGTCGGCTTCTATCACGTCGTAAATCAACCCAACCGCTTAACGTTTAACAGTCAGGTGTTCTGTATTGATAAATTGTCGTGAATAAAGAGAAAATGCACATATGAGATCAAACATATTGAGATGAGCAATCGGTGAGTGAAAACCACAATCAATCATATGCTCACAAAAGAGAACAAACCAATCCGAACCAAGTTCGAGAGTAGAAATGTTGACATTAAGTCCACAATCAAAAATATTCAATTCATATCGAAAAGTAATGAGAACGGAGATGCGTCTTGTACAAGAAACAGGACGACCAAAAACTTGAGAGATAGATTGCCGAGAAACAGTTGTGACTGATGAATCAGGATTGAGAGGAGCTGGAGACATGTGGTGAGAGATATGAAAGGTCAAAACTCTGTAGGCCGAGATGGTGGCTGACGTGGTAAAATAAGAGGTGAAGAAGTAGGACGACGGCGGGAAGATGTTTCAAAAATCTGACGTATCAAGTGGAGTAATGACGTGGAACATGTGACCATGTACATTTTTCACTTTTATCGACTTTTGAGCCCGGTGACACTAAGACCCACTACTTCGTAGCGGGCATATACTGCAGCCGGGCCGGCTTCCGCTAATTTTTTGCCAGGTTATTCTTACCGCGGCATAGCGCCGATCTCCCGGATATTAGGATATTGTGCTCCGCATGGTTCATGCTTCTTTAGTTTGACTGGATGCTGTCGGTCTCCACTGATACCCATTCATTGTGACCAATCTCTCAGTCCTGTCGATTGAACAGGTCCAAGTCACCTCTTTTATAACTGGAAAAGTCTACTTCCGACAAGCTCATTCTATAATCATGTCACAGAAGATGAAAATTCTGTCGCGTCTCTCAGGCCAGAATCTAGTCTATCTGCTGAACTTCGTAGCGGGTTTTGCCATCTTCTTGTGCGTGGCCTGCCCGTTTATTTCAGTTTCAATAGTACGTCCTGATGAATCTCAACTGGCAGCTTTGGCTACGATCAAGGCATGATGGGCGGCGTAAACACTTCGCCAGATTACGTCGAGACCATGGGCTTGGGGTTCTCTACATATGCTGGCGAATCCGAGGGGTACGTCGTCACAATCACCCAGCCCACACGTCAAGGGGGGATTGTGAGCAGTGTGTCTGTTTCTGGTTGTCGAACATGATCAGTGTAGCCAATGAAATCACCGCCCCTAGTTTATTACCTGGGCACACTTTTTGGGTGCTTGATCGGCGGCGCGATTGGGGACAAGATTGGTCGGTTAAAGACTATGGCGATCGGAGGGATATGGGTTGTGTTAGGTGCGACGCTGCAATGCTCTGCGCAGAACCTGGCGTGGTGCGTGTCCTAATACTGCGGTGCAGGCCTGGCCTCTCATGTGTGATCCACTCATATTGTTTTAGGATGCTTTGCGCTCGCCTTATCAATGGAGTTGGAACAGGGCACCTCAACGCCATTGTTCCTGTTTGGGGCGCCGAAGTTGCTTCACATACCTTTCGTGGTACGGGCCATATACACTCACACCTTCTGAGTCAGATTCAATGAATTTCTCAGGCGCTTTCCTCGCGCTTGAGTTTACAATCAATATCTTTGGCGTTGTCGTCGCGTACTGGCTCGAGTTCGGTCTCGGCTTTGTGGGTGACGGCCGTTCGCAGATCCGTTGGCGCTTCCCTATTGCGTTCCAGATCATCCCCATTAGCGTGTTCATGGTACATGGAATGTCTCTCGATTCACTAGTGCACCCTAGATTTGATGACTTTCTTAGATCCTTTTGTTTTGGATGCCAGAGTCTCCTCGATTCCTCGTCAAGGCTGGACGGTTCGACGAAGCGAAGGAACTTTTACAACGCCTTCGTGCTTCTAATGATTCTTCATCAGGAGAAAAAGAAGATAACCAACAGGCATTGGAGGAATTTGAGGCTATTGTAGAGGCCGTCAAGCTTGAGAGGAAGCACGCAGGTATGAACAGTTATTGGAATATGTTTTGGGGAAAGGGTATGTATCAACTTATTACACGATTTAACGCCACCACATATCTATTAAACGTGGCTGTTAATAGGTTCCGGAAAACTTCATATTGCTCGCAGGGTTCAATTGTCTGTCTGGCTACAGATCATCCAAGAGTAGGTTGGTTCTTCGTGCATTTCTGTGACCACTCTTTAATAGCTTCAGATGGGTCGGTATTGCCGCTATCACAGTCTATGCTCCGACCATCTTCGCGGCTGCGGGTTACAGTTCTAGGAAGTCGCAATGGCTTTCAGGTGTCAATACAGTACGGGTCTTACCCTTTATCGGACGTGATACGGAAGGTTCTCAACTCCATGTCTACTCCAGGTAACATACATGATCTCCACACTCTTTGCTGTCGTCACGATTGACCGATGGGGACGTCGTGTGGGCCTTTGGTGGGGTGCCGTAGGACAGGGCATCGCTCTCGTACGTATTCCATCTGTCCTCTCGTCTCTCATCCTCCAATTAGACATCCAGATCCTCGCTGGGGCTTTCTCTCGCCTTCTCAAAGACCACCCAGAAAAGGCTTCATCGTACGGGGGTGCAGCCGCCTTCTTCATTTTTCTGTACACTGCTATCTTTGGAGCGACTTGGTTGACCATCCCCTGGGTCTATCCCACCGAGGTACGTTCCCACATTCTTGACACATGTGGCTGAGCAAGACTACGTGAATAGACGTTCCCCCTTGAAGTCAGGGCGAAAGGGAATGCATGGGGCGTCGTTGGATGGAGTACAGGCAATGGCTGGCTGACGCTGTTGAACCCTGTCATGTTCAGCAAGATTGGGGAGAAGTATGTTTTCTGTTTGAGTTGTATCTCCTTCAAATTTTGACTAAGCTGCTCAAAACCCCACGCAGTACGCTCCATATCTTTGGTGCCGTGAATTTCCTATCCATTCCAATGGTTTGGGCATTTTATCCTGAGTGAGCCTTTTAACCGTGTTGATATTGTCCCGTGTTTTGATTGTTACAATTCTAGAACTGCTAACCGGACACTTGAGGAGATAGATCTGTTATTCGCCAGTGATAGTATCCTTGTTTGGGAAGAGGAGAAACATTTCAGACGGCTCAAGGATGAACTGGCTCGTGGTATGGATATGAGCGATTTAACAGGAACATCGAAAGCAGACGGCATGTATTAATATTCTCTTATTTATATATCCACGCGCGATGGGTAGTCCTCTGAACTCGGACATCCTGACGCTAGTTATCATACCACAGGATGAAATCTTTCTGTCCTTATTCCTTCCGCCAATCAATACAAGAACTTGATACGGTCCAAGACAAGATCCATCTCCGACTCGAATGAGGTCAAAATCGGAACAAGCGAATTCAACTATTTATGTAGTACACAAGGGCAGTAGGGCCTAGGCTTCGCACGCGCGAGCTTTTTTTTAGAGTTTCGGGGAATCCATGTTTGCTAAGCTACGAGAATGCTGTGACGCAGTATATACCTTGTCTGGGAGCTGTCCAAGAATATGTCAGTTGGTTTCGGAAGTGAGCTAGAGAGTCGCCGAGTCTAGACCACTTCCCAGATATGTATACTCACTCCCGGTTGATCGGTCACTTATTCGTGCGGAATATATAGTTCCACGTCCCTCGCTCATTGCATCCATATCTTTTTATCGATGGTTCTCGACTGTTGCTGCCAGCGTGCGCCTGTGCCCCCCCCCCCCTCAACAACTGTGGCGTCTATTCAGGCTTTTGATCCCAAACTGCGGACAGACTCGGGGATGATATCCCGACATTAGAAAGTGATGCTGATAGGGAAACATATCGAGGCGTTCTACTTCGGACTTTGAGTGGAAACGGGGAATGAACTACAAGCGTGGTTCGGAACCACCCTAGTGGCGCAGTCAGAAATCATACTGCCCTCATTGTATACATCACTCGGTCCGCCATCAGTTTGGTGTGGTGTCCACGAGGTTTGGCTTTCAATTGTTCAAGGTACAAGCTTAGTAGGAAAACCGCTCTGGGGTATCAATTTCATAGTCGGATTCGTTGATGGGCTTCTCCATCGAAATGAATGTCGGTGACAAACATAATTCGTAATTTGGTGAATTTGTTGACAATTTATCCTACATATTCTTTCCCGAGATAGGCAGCAACTCTCATGGGTCACATCGCGAAGGACATGATGAGAGTGCAAGTCCGACCATTGTCCGGATCCCGAGTCCCGATCAAGGTGTTCTGCGTATCTATCTTGTTGAACTTTCTGATGGATCTCATTGGCACCGGCCATCTGGTTTTATGAGTGGGAGTGGTACGGGACTGCAGACTGCGACGCCTTCACAGACTCTTGAAGATTAACATCTAGTATTGTCAGCTATGCATCGTCAATCTTAGTACAAGGAAGGAACAGCCCACTTTTATCCTTTTGCGCTTGTCAAGTTTTACGGTGAAGTATTGTGAGAATGTCCCTTGTCGCTGATGCTTTCTGCAGTCTTGCCAATTTAGACAGGATACTAAATCTATTTGAGTAACGTTGGTGTAGAATCGTGTTAGAAATGACCGTGACGATGATGGTTAAAGAAGCTTGTGAACGTTTCGTGCAACTTCTTGTCACTCAATCCTCCTCTTCTTCGGCAAGGATGGTTCTTGTGTTGATGAGAACGAAAAAGAGTCAGGTCTCCTTTTGGATACTAATCGGTGGCTTGATGAACCGATAGGCGAGGGGAAACAGATTGAGTCTCGATTGGGGCCCATTGCTTGAAGGTACTTAAGACACGCGCTTCGTATTCCTTCCTGAGGGCAAGCGTCTTCTGTGTAGCCTCGTCTTCAGCCTGGTCGGGGAGCGTAGCAAGGGCTTCGTTCAGAATGGTTATGATGTGATGGTGAATGTTGTAGAACTCGTGCCCACGATATGCCAAGCCAAGGATGATGATGTTGGCTTGAGAGGTTCGAAATAAGGGTGGAAATGTTTCACAATCTCGTCTTCAAATGTCTCTCGGTTCTCAATCAGAGAGACTTTGGACTTCTCGATAACGTCTTTCGTTCCATCGAAGTAGGACACATTACTTAGCCTTACTCAGAGCAGCATTGAAAGAATCGGGCTTGTTGGTGTCTAATTCTTCTTTCCGCCGAATATCGATGCCAAGACCCTTACACACCATGCACGTTCGGACAAGGACCCAGAGGAACGACTCAAGATCATGAATTGCTGAATGGAGGAAAGGTGTGTTTCTGCGAAAACCATAGATAAACCACCCAGATAGCATTTCTGCGCTCATGTAGGGAAGGGTGCCCTTGTGACGATTCAACAAAGACAAAATGATCTGGGGATTTGTGAACTTACCGTTTGTTCCTCTTTATCCCAGAAACGACTAGTTGGATTTCGAAAATCAGGCCACCATTCTTTAACCTGATTGAGGGTGTTAGAACTATCGAGTTAAAACCAGAAAGATAAAGGACACCTTATTATCCCATCTCAAATCACTCATGCAGAATGATGATTTCTGAGAGCCACTTGCTAGCTGGGCCGACACAGGATAACCGATAGTCTGAGGCCCCAATTGTGTCGATCCATCGAGAGGCAGCCCATATGAGATCATTTTCTACTACTAGCTCCTAGTCTTTTCCCTGGTCACGTCTCTGAAATCTGATACAATCTCCCACAAGGTTTTCCCTTTCTTTTACCTCCTCCGGGTCGTCAGGAAGATCGTTGTTCTTGTTGGTTAGAGGCAAGAACGACTTCGCCTTTTTGGCATGATCATAATCTATCAGGCGGCCAATACTTTCACCATTGGAGTTTTTGAATATCATGTTATTCCCAGTACTGATATCACGGTGAAGGACCTCCAGTTCATAAGCGTAATCATGACCTGACATTAATGCCTGTGACAATACTTAACAAAAGCCAAAAACTCACTTTCGATAGAGCTTCTGAAGCACACCAAGAACTCCCGTAAACTGGCATAAGTATACAAGTATAATGGAGATCCACGAGCTCGGCCATGGAGTCGGACTTGTATCTGCGTCTATACCAACCTGTGTTTTCACTACGCGAGTATGAGTCGGCTCTCCGACAAAGGATATCAAAAAATGTGATTTCAGTGCGGGGCGAGACCGCAGCGTATCAGCTTTAATGTACTATCTATCTCGCCTTTGATCTTGATATCATGAGCTGCATACATGTGTCGCGCTCCATCAGGTTTGCCTTTGTCCAATAAGTCTCCAATAGCGTTTCAGGGCGCGCGTCTGATCAAAAAGTCAGTATATGGTTCAAGGAAGCGTTGTAACCATAGCCCGACCTCGGTGGGGTTGAACCTCTCCTCGAATTTGACTACTTCGTATAAACGGTAGAGCGGCCAGAGACATCTAATGCACTCCGTACAGCAGAAATGATGGACACGCTAACATATTTCACTTCTTGGCCATTTTCAACAACGTCGATGACCCAGTAGCTATAATAGCGACCATCCAACACACACTCGAATTCCGGGGTGATTTCGTAAGATGGGAAAGGGTCCGTATCGGTCGCAAGAGGGCGATAAATCTTCATAGTCGTGTCCCAGCCAAGTTGATCTGGGCTCATGCAGGAGAAACCTGACATGATTCTAATCAATTTTTCTGGTTCCTAGATTCGAATAGTGAGAGAGAGGTTGAATGACAGTAGAACCTTCTCACTTCATGAATGTTAATTGGTGTTTTTGTCATCAGTACTCCAGATCGATCGTATAACACCAGCGTAAGTTCGTCAAAACAGAGAATAAAACCCAGGACAAATCGACGATCCAATTGCGCAATCAACGTTTGGTGCATGAACATCACAGCCCAGCTCAAGGCGTTATACCATTCTTCATATGTTTTCTCCAATGCCAGTTCGTATACAACGTGGACCCGCATCCACCAGACCTGATTCATTTTAAGCTAGGTAAAAGTGGCTTGAGTTAAAACAGGGCTATGAGGCTAAAAAAGAATCGAAATTACAAGGCGGTTCAAATTCTCCTGTCGTAACTGAGCCTCGTCAGATTTTGTTTCCGAGGTTTCCTTAGTTTCGGACTCGTTCGTATCCATTCGCGTGGTGCAAAGCTTTTCAGATGTGGCCGCCTCTAGATCGCATACCTTGGCCTTGAACTTTCATCTCCGTTTCTGTCATGGGAGGCGCACCGATCCCAGCCGGACGCGCTGTCGCCATATCATCATCTTCCTGGATAGAGAAATACTTGATGTTGTCGAAGTAAATGATACTGGTCTGAACTCTTTCTAGAGGTATAGTCTCAACAATGGCATTAGAGATTTTGGCAAAAGGGTTGGGTGGTGACTTTATTGAGGTCGCGTTCTGTGGTTCTTCCGGAAATCCTGTCCAGTGGGAATTAGTGTAGTGCTTGTCATTTATCAGTTTTTGAAGGGTCTGGGCTGTTGTAGAATTAGGCGGAATTATTTTCTCGATGAATGCATCCGTGTCGACGGTGTAACAGTTGAATTTGAGTACCCTGTGGGCGATGGCGTGAACGTCTTTCAGACTTGCCCATCTAAAACTGATTGTTTGAACAGGGGATTCCAGAAGTGGAGACGCACCACTCACCTATCTATGGGTGCAAGTATTAGGATTACTTGGATATGTAGTATACCTTAGGTACTGATGGGTTACGAAACGCTGTGACGCCCAGCTTCAGATCAATACTTTCTAAGGGTGAACGTAGGGACTGAATCGCGACTCGTGAAGGTAGAATTCCTTGGTCATGGTTCTCAAAAATCAAAATCATGCACCGGTGTTTGCCTTGATGTCGGATCAACGGCTGCGTCCTACATACTGGCACAATTTCCGTTCTATGCAGCGACTGAGTGCGCTGCTGGGACTATGATGTGTATAAGTAAACTAAAAAAAATGGTTAGCCTGCTTTTCTTCTTAGCAAAGGGTGCTGTCGACAACAGTTGACGCTTATCTAGTACGAGAGGCACCTTTCGAATTCCCAGCACGTCAAGGGGACTTGAAGCAATGAATGGCCTGAGTGAGTCAACTTCCACCCGTGCAATCAACAGTTGTCACGGTGGCTGTGAGTCTGTGACCCCTAACAACATTGTTCGAATTCGAAAGAAAACTTTGAAAAAGGCCGCTAACCAGCTGCAGCAATATTGTAACCGATTGCCAACAGGTACTTAGCGCACATACTAGGAATACAGGGCCTGCATGCATTCGACTTCCCAAACAACAATATCTTTACGTATTTGTCTTATGATATCCCCGTTTTCACCAGTCCAATATTTTTCTGGCAAGAATCAATCACATTGACTCGGATTCCCGGGGCGCTCCAGATCGTAAGTAACAAATCACCACACACTGCAAGTTCTAATCTCATGTACTTACTAGTGTTTCAGGTCTCGAGGTCTCTATAATCGATTCGTCAATGGCCATACTCTCTGTAACTTGCCCCAATGTTCATATTGTCGCTCAGACTCGCTCTACGGTAAACAAAATGTCCATTGTCGCTCATGCTTCCCCCAGTCCTGAGGTCAGGATAGTAGTATAGGTAACGTTGGTGTAGAATCATGTCGGAATGACGATGACGCTGAACGCTGAAAGAAGCTTGTGAACGTTTCATGCAACTCCTTGTCCCTCGATCCTCATCTTCGGCAAAGATGGTTCTTGTGTTGACGAGAACGAAAAAGAGTTAGGGCTCCGTTTGGATAGGTGGGGGATCGAGCTTGAGTCCCGATCAAGTGTCTCGATTGGGGCCCCCGGCCCATTGCTTGAAGGTACTCAAGACACGCGCTTCGTATTCCTTCCTGAGGGCAAGCGTCTTTTGTGTGGCCTCGTCTTCAGCCTGGTCGGGGAGTGTAGCAAGGGCTTCATTCAGAATGGTTATGATGTGATAGTGAATGTTGTAGAATTCGTGCCCACGATATCTCAAGCCAAGAATGACGATGTTCCACCACTTGCGGACAAGAGGCTTGAGAGGTTCGAAATAAGGATGGAAATGTTTCACAATTTCATCTTCAAATGATTTTGGGTTGCGAATTAGAAATACTTTGGACTCCTCGATAACGTCTTTTGTCCCGTCGAAGTAGGACACATTAGCCTTACTCAAAGCAGCATTGAAAGAATCGGGCTTGTTGGGGTCTAATTCTTCTTTCCGCCGAATATCGATGCCAAGACACTTACAAGTCATGCACGTCCGGACGAGGACCCAGAAGAAGGACTCAAGATCATGAATTGCCGCATGCAGGAAAGATGGGCGCTCGTCAAGATCATAGACAGGCCACCCAAACATCAACTCTCCACTCATGTAAGGAAGGGTGCCCTTCGGATGATTCAACAAAGACAAAATTATCTGGGAATTTGTGAACTTACCGTTTGTTCTGTTCTATCCCAGAAACGGCGAGGATTTGGATTTGAAAAATCGGGCCACCATTCTTTAGCCTGATCAAGAAAGTTAGAACTATTGAGTTAAGACCAGAAGAATAAAGGACACCTTATTGTCCCATCTCAAATCACTCATACAGAGTGATGATTTCTGAGAGCCACTTGCTAGCTGAGCCAGTGATACCAAATAGTCTGGGGCTCTTGTTCTGTCGATCCATTGATGAGCAGCCCATATAAGATCATTCCCTACTACTAGCTCAGAGTCTTTTCCCTGATCACGTCTATGCCAACTGATCCAATCTCGCACAAAGTTTTCCGTTTTTCTTATCTTCTCCGGGTCGTCAGGGAGATTCTTGTTTTGCTGGGTTAGAGGCAAAAATGACTTCGCCTTTTTGGCATGATCATAATCAATCAGGCGTCCGATACTTTCACCATCGGAGTTCATGAATATCATGATATTTCCAGTACTGATATCACGGTGAAGGATCCCCAGGTCATGAGCGTAATCATGGCCTGACAATAATGCCCGTCAAGAAGATGTCAATAACAAAAGTCAAAAACTCACTTTCGATAGAGCCTCTGAAGCACACCAAGAACTCCCGTAAACTACTAGCCGCTGTGATCGCCAGACCCATTGGCATAAGTATACAAGTGTAATGGAGATCCACGAGCTCGGCGATGGTGTCGGACTGGTAGTTTCTGTGTCTATCGTAATCTGTAAGGCCGACTCTCCGAGGTCGGTCCCAATGTATATCAAAAACTGTGAGTTCAGTGGGAGGCGAGAATGGCTCGGGTTCTAGACCGCGGCGTATCAGTTTTAATGTACTATCGATCTCGCCTTTGATTCTGATATCATGAGCTGCATACATGTGTCGCGCCCCATCAGGTTTGCCCTTGTCCAAGATCTCGTAGATTTCGCCTTCGGATGGGTAATATTCTGGATTTTCCGTTACGATAGGTCTCCAATAGCGCTTCAGGGCGCGCGTCTGATCGAAAAGTCAGTATATGGTCCAGGAAAGCGTTGTAAAGTCTGACCTCGATGGGGTTGAACCTCTCCTCAAATTTGACGACTTCGTATACAACGGTGGAGCGGCCAGAGACGTCTGATGCACTCCGTACAGCAGAAATGATGGACACGCTAACATATTTCACTTCTTGGCCATTTTCGAAGACGTCGATGACCCAATATCTGTGATAGCGACCATCCATCACACACTCAAATTCTGGGATGATTTCGTAAGATGGTAAAGGGTCTGCATCGGTCGCAAGAGGGCGATAAATCTTCATAGTGGTGTCCCAACCAAGTTGATCGGGGCTCATGCACGAGAAACCTGACATGATACGAATCAATTGTTCTGGTTCCTAGATTCGATTAGTTCGAGAGAGGTTAAATGTCAATAAGATCTTCTCACTTTATGGATATTGATCGGTGTTTTTGTCACCAATACTCCAGATCGATCGTATAACACCAGCGTAAGTTCGTCAAAACAGAGAATAAAACCCAGGACAAATCGACGATCCAATTGCGCAATCAACGTTTGGTGCATGAACATCACAAGCCCCGTCAAGGCATTATACCATCCCTCATACGTTTTATTTGTTGTCGTTCCGTAGACAACGTGGACTCGCATCCACCAGACCTGATTCATATTGAGCTAGGTGAAAGTGGCTTGAGTTAAAACAGGGCTATGAGGCTAAAAGAGAATCGAAATTACGAGGCGGTTCAAACTCTCCTGTCGTAACTGAGCCTCGTCAGATTTCGTTTCAGAAGTTTCCTTAGTTTCGGGCTCGTTCGTATCCATTCGCGTGGTGCAAGGCTTTTCAGATGTGGCCGCCTCTAGATCGCATACCTTGGCCTCTAACTCTTTCATCTCCGTTTCTGTCATGGGAGGCGCACCGATACCTGCAGGACGCAATGTCGCCATATCATTCTTGACACAGAACTTCTTGAATTTGTCGAGGTAGACAATATCGGTCTGAACTCTTTCTGGAGGTATAGTATCGACAATGGCATTAGAGATTTTGGCGAAAGGGTTGGGTGGTAATTGTGCCATGCGGCCAGTATCTGGCTTTTCCGGAAATCCCGGCCAGTTGGAATCGTTGTAGTGCCCGTCATTTATCAGTTTCTGAAGGCTCTGGGCACTGGTGGGATTTGCTGGAATTATTTTCTCGATGAATGCATCCGTGTCGATGGTGTAAAGATTGTATTTGAGTTCTTTTTCGGCGACATCATGAACTTCTTGGTAGCTTAGTTTTCCCATCTGAAATTGACTGTTCAAGCGGGTATTCCGCAAGTGGGGACACAACCACTCACCTGTGTTTTCCTACCGTGG
>JABAJX010000244.1:0-11663 GCA_018221735.1 Termitomyces sp. K1Aa
GATATTAATGGCGGGCAGACACACCCATAACATATCAGATATCAGCAGAAAAATGACAAGAACTCGTGAGATTCACAGGACTTGAAGGAGAACAAAGAAGGTGTTTTAGCAGTGGTGGCTGAACATTGTGGCGGCAGCCGGGAAGCCGGAAGTATGTGTTGACATCTATTTACACGTGCACATTATCGCCCTTGACGACAGCCGCTTTTCTTGATTCTTCACGTTTGTCACTCACCCTAGTCTTGCTCACCAACTGAACTCCAACTGCTTCATTATAAACTGCTTATACTAGGAAACTCCTTGGCGAAAAATGATGAACATGAAGTTGTCTTTACCGACACTTTCACCCCTTAGGATTGTCTCTTGAAGGTTGGTCGGAAAGGTGTCATTGATTTTTCAAGTGGTTTGTTATCGAGGTGAGAAAATTTATTGTATAACTATTTCAGAAAGGAATCCTCATTCCAAGCATTATTAGAGGAATTATATACAAAGTCTATGTCTCTAATCGGGCAAACAGTACACGATTTCAATGATGCAAGTTCTAGTAGGTATTAAATCCAGATGTCGAAAGGGGATTCTTTGTGCTGATATATAAGTTGCATAGCAAGCAATTTTTGTAATTCAAAAGTCGATAGTTCGAATACCAGCTGAGGCGGTTACAAGAGTCCAGTCCGAGATGCTTAAAAAGGCTTCAATCATGCGAGGTTTCTTGTGTTCAAGGTTGCAGTTTCCATTGCCTTCGCTCCTCTAAGACCCTCACTCAACGGCACATCAAGAACGACGGTGCAGCCAACTCGTAAGCAAGACACACCCGCTCAGAGCGGACCTCGACCGCTACTCGTCAGCAGTGCCCGAGATCCGCTCTGAACCCGTTCTCAAGCGCCGCCTTGTTGCGGGTTCTCTTCTCCGTCTCCTCCACTTCCGCCGGAGGATAGTCCAGCGAAATACCTTTTCATTTCATTGCGCTGTCTGCGGAGTCGTCTCTCAGCCGTCTTGCCCAAACTCTTTGTCCCAAGTCGAACTCCATAATTGGGAGGGAAAATTCGCGGAGCTGCTTGGTTTTCGGCTGCGTTCTGTTGAAGCGCGCTGGAGTCTGGAGCCGAGGCAGAGGAGGTTGGGGTGATCGTTGATGAAGAGGACGCCGTGGCAATCTCAGGCTCAGACTAGAGCAAAGCCATCAGTTACGATTGCAACATCGACGATATTTGACAACTCACGATGACCGTTTCCTGATCAATGATAGAGGTGGGAGAGCATGTTTTTGCGACGACCTCGAGCTAGAGTGAACACGTCAGCTACCATTGCAGCATCCAAGACATTCAGTGACTTACAACACCTGTTTCCTGGTCGATAATAGAGGTAGGTGAAGATGTTTTCACTGTATCAGAGTCAAACTAAAGGAGGGGTCGACTTTATCAGCTTTGACCCCAAGGCATCTAAAACAGGATGACTCACCATCGCCCTAGCCTTCTCCATGTCGATCATCTCCCCAATCCTGTTCTGAGCCAAGTCGATGTCCTTGAGCGCCTTCTCCTTCTTCTCCATCTCCCTTTCCCACTTCTCCCTTGCCTCCCTCGCCTCACTCAAAAGCATGTCCAAGCGAGTCATTGTCGTGTCAAACTTTGCGACGCAAGCCGCCTTTGCCTCCTCCGCTTCCCTCGCCTTTCGTTCCTCTCTCGCACGCTCCGCCGCTCGTCTTTCCTCTTTAAAGGCATTCCATGCATCCATCTCCTTGCGGTGGCGCTCCGCCTTCGTTTCGAGCCACTTTGGATCGTTCAAGGCAGATGTGGTCGTGTCTTCTTCCTTTATCGTGGTTAATGCGGGAACTCGGGCTAGCGATAAGACCCGGCGAGATGAAGACAAGGTCGAAGTTTTGACCGCTTTTCCCTTGCGAATTGTAAACCACTCGTCATTACTGTCGTCGCTTTTGTTGTTCTTTTCGTTTGGTTGTTGATTCGTGTTCCTTACGGGTACTGCTGCAGTGGCGACCTGTGTCAAGTAATATCAGTATCCGGAGAAAAAGTGAAGGGATGGAACCCATTACTGGAACGTCGTCAGTTACCCCCTCTTCTATGTGAATGGCATCAAGCTCCTCAAATTCTGTCATCCTGTTAACCTCTGATATGACCTGGCCCTTCTTTCGCTCACCTGTTTTATCACCCTCGATGTCCTCAACGGTCAACTCGTCGATCTCATTCTTCATCTCCTCCGACTGGCCGTCTACATCCATCTCGAGCTCGCCTTGGGCATTCGGCGTTGTGGTTTCTTCGGTTGGTCGTTGGTCGTGGTGCCAACGGACACGTTTAGCTAGTACGTGCAGACGCTTGTTGTTCATCTTCTCGGCAGCAGCAACGGCGTAGGCGACTGCGAGACCGAGCGTGTCCTTGACACATCGGATATTGGTGGCGCTGACTCTGGTATTAGTGATGATATGAGAAGCGAGCGGGGGGTCATCGTGGTTGCCAAAGATGATCTCGCCGTGTCCGAGTTTGGTGTTATCATCTTCGCGATTGACTGAAGGAGAGAGTTGCTCATCGGGTTCGTTGAAGGTAGTGACGTCCAGAAACTCCTCGATGCCACGTCCGCTATACACGGCGGGCTTTCTTGGGGCCTCGTTGGAAATGGGTTCGGGGTCGGGATTGACGTCCGATCGCAGAGTCTCGTTCACGTCGGTGGCGCGTTTGGAGAAGGTATATATAATCGCTGCATAAGGCGGATCAATGAATCGTGCTAGGCGTGGTCAAAAAATGTGCACATACCAAAGCAGATGAGCAACGTGGTACAGTGCAAAACACTTAGAGGCGGAAACTCCTCGATGCCACGTCCGCTATACACGGCGGGCTTTCTCGGAGCCTTGTTGGAAACGGGTTCGGGGTTGGAGTTGACGTCAAAAGACTCCTCGGTGCCGCGTCCGCTATTCACGGCGGGCTCTCGCAAAGTCTTGTTCACGTCGGTGGCGCATTTGGAGAAGGTATATATGATTGCTGCATGTTTGAATCAAGGCGGATTAACAAATTGCTCTAGGCATGCTCATAAAAACGTGCACATACCAAAGCAGATGAGCAACGTGGTACTAGCAGGACTAGGTTCTAGTTCCTTGAGACTGGCCTCGATATCTTCAGCAGTTTCACTTGGCGGGGTGGGAAGTTGGGGAAAAGAGGAAAACGGAGCAAGTAGCGGGTGAGCTACGATAGGCGGGATGGATAATTTGGCATGGGGGACGAGCAGGAGATATAAAGAGGTGATGAAGGCATGCAACTGGATTGCTATGCATGTTACGGAGAACGATCCACGGCGGGATGAAGGAGAGCTGGCTTTCTTCATGAAGAAGCGCATTGCCATTTAAGCAGATGGTGGTGGTTGGGATAGAAAGGTGTGTTTCTCCGATCGCAATGTTTTATTTCCGATCGAGTTTGAACCACGAGACTCTGAGATCGTCCGTATGATATCTCCCAACAGCTATAGTGCGTTAGCGTTGAGATCGAGAATTAATGCGTTTTTCATTGATTTTTCAATGATAGGCTGCACTTCATGCGATTAAGTCGAGAATGATACAGACACTAAAATTAGAGTAGGTATCTGAAACGTAGACAATAGATGCAGCTGACAGACGGTTGTGGCCCGATGTCAAATTAATATGCCAAGTATGATATGGTACCCAGGAAATCTTTACACATCAGTGCAATATTAATACGGAGGCAAATAAAGCGAGTCAGATTACTCCAGGTCAAAGAGGACGAAAGCGAGCGTTGCAGAGAACAAAGCACGGGAAATGAAGGTTTGATTGCAGATCTAATCAGATCAGATTGGGCTAATGGTGACTCTCGATTTTTCTTGTCAACTATCACACAGCTTATCTTGACAGGAATCCCACACAAGTAGGATCTAGCAACTTGACTGTACCTTATAGACATTCTTCCGGTGTATTGTGGCGGTCTTATTTCCACCTAGCTTACCATGGACCCGCGCCATCTCTCGGACAAAGAATTGATCGAAAAGTTGGAAAATGTTGCCAGTCTCACAAACGAGGATATCTTATCACCCGCGGCCGACGAGATCTCACGAGGACGTCTATTTCTTTCCAAAGCACGGGATACGCTTTCTCGGTCGAAATCCATTGGCATGACACAGGCTTATCAGTCCACACTTACACCGTTGAACTCGGAATTAGTGCATCGAATCTCGATGTGGCCGTTACTCTGATTCGAGACTGTCTAGACCGACAGACAGCGTCAGGTCGGGTTTCTCTCCGCAAGATATGGGTTTATGTGCCATACGAACCTTACGAACGACTTCCTGATGACCAGCTTAAACGGCTTGTGCGCGATTTGAAGGTTCTGAACGAGAGATACAGTGTCCACGGTGTCAAGTGTATTGTTCTCTGTCTAGAGGATATTGACAATTCTTTTGATCTGCGTCAATTTCGAGACATGTTATAAATTTGTACGTTACTAGTCTGCCTGGTATCAAAATCTGTATCGCGACCTCTATCAAGGTTTAAGATTAATCGCCAGATCAATCAAACCTTCACCGTTGCTTTCACTCCCGCCGCCGCCCCTGTCTCGTCCGAGGGATTTTCACAATTCTTCAATTCTTGAAATTTGTCCCAATCGGAGACAACTTCCTGATGAACAGCTCAAAAGGCTTGTACTCGAGTTGAAGGTTCTGAACGAAAGGTATGATGTCTACGGTAAAAGTTAAGTGTCATCGTGCGTTCTCAACGCTCGTCCAAGGGATGTCTGCAATATCCTAGATTTGCTCCAATTTGAAGAGACATATGAATTTGTATGTTTGTATCGTCAATAAGAAAGTGGAAAGTTGATATTAACTTTATCATCATACGTACGGACAATGAAACATTATAAATACTGAGGACATCTGGACAAATGAAATCAGAGAAGACAATTACATCGGCACAAAAGGGAGAAAAAAAACACAACCAAGGTTCTTTCTGGTATCAAGTTAATATTATGTATTACGGATCCAACCTTCACCTTCACCCTTGCCCCCAAGGCAAGTCTACTGCCAACCCCCACTCCCACTCCCACTCTTACTCCCACTCCCACTCCCACTCCCACTCCCACTCCCACTCCCACTCCCACTCCCACTCCCACTCCCACTCCCGCTCCCACTCCCGCTCCCACTCCCACTCCCACTCCAGCCCGTATCCTGTCCCTGTCCCTGTCCCTGTCCCCCCCGCGCTCCCGACCCCACCGAGTCCGGATTCTGAGGCACCGGGGAAGGCAGAGGCACACTCCCACCACCACTCCCACTCCCACTCCCACTCTCATGCATCTGCAACTTCACCGCCCGCAGCGCCGCCATCCTATCCGTTTTTTGCTGATTCGGGATAGTGATCGAAAGGGGCTTCGACGGGAAAGCGTTTTTTGGTAAGCTCGGTGGCAGGGGCGGGGGCGGGACCGGCGGTTGTTGGGGTTTCGAAGGAGACGTATCCCTCGCGATCTTTTTGAACTTGGGCCGGAGTGGAGCTTCGATTTCACCGTCCTCGTTGCCGGCGAGTCTCTCCTCGTCTGAGACTTCACCATCCTCGACAAACCCCTTCGTTCCGCCCGTCCGCTTTCTCTTCCCCGTAATCGAGCTCGACGAGCTCACGAGGGTAGTCGACGACCCCGACGCCGTCGGCGTCATCCCCGGCTTCCAATTCCTTACAAAATCAACCATCGTCCTCGCAACACGCGCATTCATCCTAATATCCACATGCGTCCGTCTCACATCCTCCCTCATCTCCCTAATCCCTTCCGCCAACCTCCTCCGTCCCTCCGCCTCCCTCTCCTCCCGCTCCCCTCTCTCCACCTTGCTCTCCTTCTTCCCACCCGTAACAGCACCCGTACACCCCGCCGCCCGCATGTGCACGCCCACGAGTAACCCCGCGAGCACCAATTCAACAGGCGCCATCTTCGTCGGGCTCTTGAATACCCCTCGTACCTCCATCTTCTTTCCACCACCAATATTACCCCGATCACCTGCCATCGTACCAACGACCCTCAGCGCAGCCCGCGTGTTCTCCTGGAACTCTTCAGTAAACGGCAAAGCCTCCGAGAGGAACTTTTCAAGCGTCGCGACGGGTCCGAGACTCTTCAGTGAGGACGCGGACTTGAGATCGATTGTTTTGCCGGAGGAAGGGAAGGCGGGGAAGGTGTGCAGGCAGTAGACGATTTGCGCTAGGCACCTGTAGTCGGCGCCGCGTCCGCGTTCCCAGTCGAAGTGTGCGAGAGACCCGGCACCGTCTTCAGAGGAGGAGGAGGGCGGAGAAGAGGTGAGGAAATGCGAGAGGAGGGAACGGATGAAGGCGGAGCGAGGGGTATTGACTACTTGTAGTTTCTCGGCGGGAGTTAAGGCCATGCCGAGCTGGACGCGCTGTGGAATTATGTATTAGTGAGATAGCTAATGAAAGATTGAATACGCCACAGCACAAAAGAATTGAAGCGAATAATTAAAAGTGAAGGAGGGGCATAATGACGTCACGCGACGAAAAAATTAATACCTGGAAATTTTCACGCTCATCGCTGTCCGTCACGTCCGTATATTCGACACAGACGACTTGCTTGTTCGCAAATAGCTTGCGATACTTTGGCGGCAAGAGTTTCTTCTTCGTTTTGCCGCTGCCCGTGTCGGCGTACCAGAGTTTCTGATTTGATATCCTAGGATAAGGGTTAGGGTTAGAGAGCAAAGAAAAAAAATGAGATTCGACAGACGGGTCTTTATCTGGCATCGCATACATGTGTATAAGACATTTAGACAAAGGGGAATGTGGACATACGTGGTATCTTTTCAAAAAATGAGATACATGAGAACAAAGATAACAAAGGGCGAACGCACCAATCCATCCATAAATCTCTGTATCGACGTCAACCTCTGCTTTCCATCAATGCAAATACGTTTCTCGCTTCCATCGTCATACGAAACGACCGAAAATATAACGGGAGGAACATAAAAGTTCCTGAAAATACTGTCGATAAGTCCTACCATCTTCGCATCGGGCCAGACAACATCACGCTGGTATTCTGGGTCCAGCTTGATATCGTCGCTATGCATCTGGTCTTCGAACAATCTTTTCATCTAGGTTCTCGTAGAAAGAGGAATGAGAAACGAACCATAAAGAGCCTGCGCGGTATACGTCGTAGCGCGGGGAACCTTCAGCGCATTTTTGATTCGATACCCCCCGGGCGACGAACCGCGTGCTTTTTTCTTTGATTTTGAAGAGCTACCGCCATAGTCATCGTCTTCGTCCGAGAGTTCTGTGAGATCCGAGTAGTCTTCGTCGTCGCTCGCCATGATGGAGGAAGAGAAGATTAATGGGAAAGTAAATAGACGTCAACAGACACAGGCCACCCCGTCGTCGATCATCATGATGAGCACACCTCTCATCAAACCTTGATCTTCCGAGATTTTGTTCTTTGTTCTGTGCTCGTTTTCGTCCTCTTCGAACTCTGACTCGTCTTATCTGCCTCTGTACTGCACTGATGTGTAAAGATTCAGGTGGGCATACTTTCCTGTGGAATCTTGGTGGACTTGGCGTTTTTCCAATGTTCGACATGTCAATGTGAGAATTTCTCGAGTTCTAGTTTGACATCCCACAAGGCTGCCGATGCATCGAGAATCGACCATTCACTCCCAAATATCGTCTCTAAACTACCGCCAGCTGCACCTATAATCCTTTGCGTTCAAAATACACGATAGCTTGTCGCGTGAGATTACTCTGCTCATCCCTCACTTTATTTGCACGTCTTGCCCTTCTATCTACTCGTCAGAACTTCACTCTCCAGTTTCGAAGGACGTCTGGATGTTTTCCAATTAGTTAACGTACTGTTCACTGATACCGAGCTACTCCTCTGTTCATTCAAAACATGCCCCGTTAACTAATGCTCTCGAGGAGATCCCTAGATATGAGCTTAGAGTTGTTAGCCCCGTGTGAGATCGTGGAAGTACCATCGAGTGTGAGTGAGGGAGACGACAGATTCACGATCACTAGGAAAAGAGGAAGATTGAAAGAGGGAGGCAGGAGGCTACCAATGCGGCGGGAGCGGTTTCAGACCCAAGTCCCTGTCTCTGGACCCGCTCTCTGGTCCACCGAGCTTTCCCGTCGATCACGATCCCGATGCAGCAAAAACGGATACGATTGCGGGGCTACGGGCGGTAAAGATGCAGATGCAGATCTGCCTTCCACGGTACCTCAAAATCTGGACTAGGTGGGGTTGGGAGGATATCTTCGCCGAATGGGATGGGGACAGGGTCAGGAACAGAGTTGTCGTTTCCTTGTCCGTAGTATAATGATAACATTAATATTCAATAACTACTACTTTGTGTATACTGGCCACCATCCCCTGGACAACGTACAATACACTTGATACCATAGACACCATATCTCTCGTTCAGAACCGTCAAATCCAGCCCAAGCCGTTTGAACTGTTCATCATGAAGTTGCATGCAAGCTTCGTATGACACGTAAACCCATACTTATCTTGCGGAGAGAAACCCGGCCTGACGCTGCCTGACTCGTCAGTCTACACAGTCACGAATTAGAATAACAGCCACATCGAGGTTCATGCGTTGATTCCGAGCTCGACGGTGCGGGAAAAAAGTCGTCCAGAGACGAAGTCGTCGAGTATTTCCTGGGATAGGAGGAAGGATAACTCCATTGATCTCAAGCCCTAATCAATATCCAGCTCAAATAATTGGAGTTTGAAAACATCCTCATCTGCCTCTATTATCAACCAGGAGAAAGCTGTTGTAAGTCAACAAATGTCTTGAATGGTGCCACGGTTGATGCGTTTACTCTAGCCTGACTGCGTCGTGAAAACATCTTCTCCCACCTCTATTATTGACCAGAAAACTGGAGTCGCGAGTTATCAGATAACGTGGATGTTGCAATCGTAGTTGATGGGTTTGCTCTAGAGATTGCCACGGCGTGTTCGTCATCGGATGATCGACTATCACCTCAACATCCTCTGCCTCGGCTCCACACTCCAGCGCGCTTCAGCATATGTAACGCAGTCAAAAACCAAGTTGCCCTGCGAATTTTCCCTCCCAATTACGGAGTTTGTCTTGGGACAAAGAGTTTGGGCAAGACGGCTACTCAGACAGCGCGGTGAGATGAAAAGATATTTCGCAGAGCTATCCTCCAGCGAAAGTGGCGGCGACGGAGGGAAGAACGAAAAACAAGACGGCGTAGTGGTCGAGGTCCGCTCTGAACAGGTGTTTCTTGCTTACGAGCTGGCTGCACCGTTGTTCTTTATGTACCGTCGAGTACGAGTCTTAGAGGAGCGAAGGCGATGGAAACCGCGACACAAAAACCTCTCATGCTTAGAGCCTTTGTCAGCATCTTGGACTGGGCGGCCAGTGCCTCGGCTACCAATGGCTGGTATTCAAACTATGGACCTTAGGTTTACAAAATTGCTCGCTATGCAGGTTATATATATCAGTGATAATCCCCTTTCGACATCTGGATATAATACCTACTGGTACTTCGTGAATTGTTTGCCCGCTTAGATACCTAGACTTCGGCTTGATATGTACATGCTTGGAATGAGAACTCCTTTTTAAAATCAATGACGCTTTTCCGATCAACTTCAAGAGACAATCCTACTAGGGGTTGAAAATGTCGACAAAAAACAACTTTATCTCCATTATTTTTGGCCAAGGATTTTCCTAGTGTAAAGCATAGCAAAGAGTTTATAAGAAGCAGTCGGAGTTCAGTTGGTGAGCAAGGCTAGGGTAAGAGACAAACGTGAACGTGAAGAATCAAGAAAAGCGGCTGTCGTCAAGGGGCGATAATGTGCCCGTGTAAATAGATGTCAACACATACTTCCGGCTTCCCGGCTGCCGCCACAATGTTCAGCCGCCACTGCAAAAACACCTTCTTTGTTCTCCTCCCTCAACTCTTACAAATCTCACGAGTACTTGTCATTTGTTTGTTGATATGTTATGATCTGTCTGGCCCATCTTCCCTTCCGGTCACAGTCAACTTCGCATCGTTGATCTTCGAAGTCCCTCATGGCCCGGGATTGTTTGTTGAAATCTTGGGTTGGGTTGGTTTATCTCGCATGGCCATATTTTATGAAGCTCTTCTTCTGCCACTCTGCTATTCCCCTTCTCCACTGGCGACTTCTTCTGCACCAGGTTCACCAGAGCATTCCCTTTTCCCTCTAAATGGCTTGGGCACCAGGTCCATTGTTCGAGATTTTTTTAAGACGGGTGGTGAAAGGGACTAAGCGCAAGTGTAACCCTTCTAATTATACAACTCTGTATCGAAGATAGAACTTGTCTCAAATATATATTAGAAGTGCACGTCATAATCAACGTCATTTTCATCGACGCGTCGACCCCGGGCCCCTTTGGAAAAGAACGAGTCTGTCTGCATTACGACGCAATATTTTCTAGCCGAGCGCCAAACGCCTGAAGCCCTATTATCTTATTATTGATTGCCCACCGATGATTTCTCCACAATATTCAATGGCCAATGCATACGCATGTATCTTGGTCATTTGCTATTCATCGACCATTTCAGAATTCTTGTGGCAAAAATGTATTTGTTGCGTGCCCTTAAAAAAAATTCGGGTTGAAGTATCACTCCCGAATTTCAAAGGTGAATTACAGCCGCATAACCCAGCACTTAGAATAGCGTCCCGAAGCCTGTAAGCTTTGTGGTTTGTGGTCCAAAGTTCAAACATACGACGCGTTAGAAGTTCGAGGGAACGTGATTGACACGGTCAATAATCGGGGAACTTAGTGAGGATATGCTGGCAGTAGGGAATTAATTACCCGCCGTACAATTCTCGTTCAAGAATCAAGACCAGATGTGTCAGTTGTGATTGACGCGTTCGAACGTTTGTCAATATGGTCCTGCATAAACGGTATCAAAGCGTCGTGGGTATTTCCTGCGATTCGAATCGGCCCTGCCCATCCTTGATGTGATTTGTGAAATGGTAGATCCCAATCGAGCACAGCCATCAGCGGAAGGGCCGGGGTGGAAATCTAGATTCCGTGACCGCGGTGGCACACCTTTGATTTGCGTGTATGTAATGTTCCACTGTCAAAAGGAAAATTTCCGGAGGGTCTTGACCTGTATTGCCATGTTCAGGAGTCACAACGGACGCATGGGTCAAAAGGCAATGAGGCTCTTAAGCGATCTATCAATAGTACTTACAATGTCCACTGTGCTTCAAATGAACCCCGATCAAAGCAGGGTCACGCTGTCTCAGTAAGGCAACTTTGAACGATTCTTTGGCTCTCGAGGAACATCCCATCAATCGCGACAGTGGGAACTAAAAGCACTAGTCGTAAAGCTCGTGGCGTCCATAGGTGATCAAGGATATTTGTTCGCGGAAAGACGAATTACGGAGACACAAGATCTGTGTGGTGGAATTTGAGAATATTTACAAGTGAGTCTCAGGCTGACTGAAACACGCGGTCTCAGTATTTTCTTTTCTTCAACCAGCTTCTGAGATTCAGCGCGGTTTATAGGCGTGCAACCGGGGAGGAAACCTCTATAAAAAGGTATATTTCCACCATTTGAATGAGACCGCCTGCTGAAAAGAAAATACTGTTTAGTATCTATATCATGTCACGGCGGTTGTGCACGACAAAGAACGTCGAAGCCTGGCCTCGAGACATGCTCTGGAAGAATAAATTTACCTGGAAGG
>JABAJX010000245.1:0-11640 GCA_018221735.1 Termitomyces sp. K1Aa
CGAAGTGAAGTTATAGTGGAGGCTGAGTATGGGGGGGTTTGGGGGCGAAGCCCCCAACGAGATACAAGATCCGTGCCAAAGGCACGGGATCATAGCTCGTAGCCAAAGAATGGCATTGCACTTGGTGAGCAGGCCATCCCAAAGATCAGCAGAGACTTTCTCACTGGATTGGTTGTTTGACATGGTTGAGGTTCAAGTGATTTGCAACCAAATTAGGAACCGACCAAATTTGGAGCCAACCAAACCTAATAAATCCAATTACTAAACAACAGGTTAATAAACAACAGATGGACCGTGGCAGCAGTATAGCCGTTATGCCGGTGTGGTCGGGATGGTAGCGGCGGCGGGGCTGTGACAAGGCATGGTATGGCGGTAGATTTGGCACTGGCCTCTGTATGTGTATGAAGTAAAACCATGTGCGGCTGATCAAGCCACACCTCTACTGTGCATTCCAAAGGACGATGGCACACTGTGGACAGCATTGGATGCATGTCGATGCAATGAAAATACAATCACTATTTAGACAACATTTTTGTATTCTCAGACTCCTTTGAGAAGCACAAGAAAGATCTATGTCTAGTAATTTAGAGACTATGCAAGGCTCAACTATACAAGGTTAACCACATCCAGGAGTGGTTCACCCCTCATAACTACAATGACATACAATGTCTTGTTGGATTAGTGAACTATATTGGGAACTTTCTCTCTGAGCCTATACTGGACCATTGATGTCCATGACTCAAAATGGGTTGCCATTTCACTTGCAACCAATTCATTAACAGTGTTTTGACATGATTGAATGGGTCTGTCAACACCTCTCAGTCCGGTGTCAGAGCAGTGTATGGTCAAGGACTGACCTGGCAGAAATGTAGACCTGCTGGGTTCATATCCAAGAAGTTTACGAATGCTCAATGTAATTATAGTGTGCATGACCTGGAAACTTTGGCCATCCTGGAAGCCTTCCTAAAATGGGAGGATAAGCTTCTTGGGTACAAGTTACATGTGATCACTGATCACAAAGCCCTTGAGTTCTTGAGAACTCAGGTCAACCTGTCCCCTTGGCAACGCTGGTGGATGGATGATAATCATCTATGTCAAAGGAGAACTCAATGCATATGAATATGTGCAAGCTGACGCTCACATAGACCCCGATGGAGACAATTTGTCTCTGTTGCAAGTCACTGAGAGTGGCTGAGCTACATGCAATGGCAGACAGCCCTCAGCATTGGAGTCAACTCCTTCAGGACTGTTGTGAGGAGCGAGATGTAGAGGCCAAAAGCCTCCAATCTGCACCTCAGGACAAGACCATCAGATCTTCTGAAGTACAAGCTGGAACTGCAACAGTTCCATTGGGACCACTAGACAAAGATATCTGTCTAGGTGAGGCACTCTTCAGCGCCTCATCATACTCAAGCCCGCCTGATCATCCAGATGAACAATTTATTCAGTGGATATGTGACAGGTATTACAAAGACAAGCTTTTTGCTGAAGTCATAAAGCAACTAAAGGACTATAAAGCCTTCACTACCAAGAACAATCTGTTCTGGACCAAAAACTTGGTTGGTAGCAAGGTATTGTGTCTACCTTGCAACCATGAGTTGATCACCCAAGTTCTCAACCAAGCTCCGCACCATGGAGTATATCTGTTGGTTCCATAGTGGCAGATACCCTACACATTCTGTCAAATGTGTGTGGAATGTCAACAATCTAAGGGAACCAACCAGGTCTCTTCAGGGAAATTACTTTCCCTACCAATCCCAGTTAAACCAATCTAACAGAGTTCACAATTAATGCAAGGATTTCTGAAACAATGCAATACACATGGTTTGAGCTTGGGTCTGGCTATATGCCATCCAAGCTCAAGGAGATTAGGTCAGTGATCTCAAAGAGGAACAAAGTTGGCTGATGTGCATGACACCATCATTGAAGCACACATCTGAACTTTCAGATGTACACTGCTAATTTTAGGCATTGTGACAACCCAGAATGGGTCAAAGGTGCTGTGGTGTACCTTTCTGCAAAAAACTTAAACCTACCCAAGGGTACAGCTTGAAAGCTCTTCCCAAAATGGGTTGGGCCATATAAAATATCAGAAGTCTTTGTACAGACCTCTAACTATATGTTGGAGTTGCCTAAAGCACTATAGGAACAATGTATTGTTCCAAAGTTTTACGTATTGTTGCTGTACCCATATAGGGCTAACAATGATGCACTTTTTTCCAATAGGGTTACACCTGTGCCCTATAATTTTGATACACCCAAAAAACACAAATAGTTCATCAAGGAGCTAAGCTATTGCTGGAATAGCAAGGGCACTCTAGAGTTCAAGGTGCGGTGGTATCTCAGAGACACCACCTGGGAACTAAGGTCCAGCTGCAAGAGCTTAGAAGCTCTTGACAGATACCTGGAGCTGAAGGGCATTAAACGCCTAAGTCAGTTGGCCAAAATCAGTCAACTCCACAATTAGTCAATGGCTGGTGTTCTAGACAGCTATCAGACTACATAACCAAAATTTTAGGGAACAAGCAAGTCATGTTGTCCTTTACCTTCTTCTTGACAACCACCACTACGTCCTGAGAAGTACAACGCTCCCCCAAGTGTTATGGGGAACAAGAATTATTGTGATGCCGCAGCAACAGTGCCAAAGAAGGGTTTGAAGAACCCTTCTGGAGCAACTCAGAGCTCTGGACAGAACTCTGGAGGGGGGAGGAATGAGAAGGGCCCACAAGGCCCTGGACCAGTACCAGAGGGACAGACACTGCCCCCAGCGAACCCACAAGCCAAATGGGTGCAGGGATGCTGTGATGTGTCACCCCTGTGCTGACAGGAGGATTCTTTGGGGCAGAGACACCTAGTGCCTTTGTTTACAAACCCACTCATGCAACAGGCACCTATATGGTTGTCTGAGCATGGGAGAGATACATCATTCCACAGGTCACTATTTGGTACCTGCACCTCCAACATCAACAAGCCAGGCAGGACAAATACAATCTGCACAACCAGTCACTTCAATGGAGGTCAATAACAAGAGACCTTACTCCGCCACAACAGACATATCCTTCATCTGTCACATCACTGGGGTTGACATCCGTGCCATCCCAAGGCCCTATTATGATGGCACCTGATGTCTGAAAAGTATATCTCACCTTAGCAAAGACTTACAGTCATGTTAGCCAGACAAACATCCAAGGAATCATCTCTACACATTCCCTGACCCCGTCAAGCCTCATGCTAGTCCATGCACCACCCTCCTACAATCCACAAGGAGCCTGATCATGTGTTTTCTTCTGGTATCCTATACAGACCATATGATTATTCACAGCAATTCAAAGTTGTAATAATGGAATAGGACAAGGCTTGCACCAACAACACACTCAATTTCTCTGGATTTTGAATCCATTGAGTGTCTGCGTATCCATGGACAGATCACACATGGGAATCTCCAAGGATACCAGACTTTTCCCCAGTGAAAATATGGCCAGAGTCAGGAGAGTGTTTGTTGGACCTTTGGTGGATTGATTGATTGCTGATGTAAACGCTGAATGAAATTATAGCATACTAACAAGTCATCCTTGTCCTAGTTATCCTGGCTTTCAACTGAAGACCAGACATTCATCCACAATGCTCCATCACAATATCACACCTGCAATGCCCCCTGACTGTAAAAGGAGGGACAGAGGACAAGAGTGGTTGCTTGGGTGGCCATTGATGGGTAGAATTGAAGGAGATACAAGAAGAGAGGTGTGACCATTGTAGATAGATCAATCTGACAATATGAAAGATGCAACTCATTCACTGCTGGCCTTGGAACCTGTTTCACCCATTGAAAGTGTAAAAGAAATGTGTCATGCTGTTTCTAAGAAATGACATGACATATTTCTTTTACACTATTTCCTGAGGAAACATTTTTGGCTGCCAGCAGTGATTGTAAGTAGTGGCCTTGTCTCCAAGATTGAACGTCAAATGTGGACGGATGAACACCAGATATAATAGGCCATTGTCAAAGGCAGGTATTGCTTCAGGAAATACTAGCCTTCTCCCAGTGTTTGGAAGTTGACGTTTCTCACTCATGAGTGATGGAATGCAACGCAGAAGCCCTCCTTGTTTTGAATATGCCAACAAGAGGAGTATTCCTGTACTTGCCTCTAGCAGATTTAGAAAAGCGTTCTACTAAGTGGTCTAGAGGACCCAGAAACAACCTCTGGTCCAAGTAAAGCGTGCCATCCATTAGAGTTCATATACATACGTCAAAAAGCTCAAACTGTTTGGTATAGAGAATATCCAGACTCACTTGTTTACTTATTTGATCGTGTGTATACCGAACACACATCATTGAGAAATCAATTATTACCTTCTAAGTTCTAATGCCATGTAACAACGTTGTAAAAAGTGTTCCCAGTTTCTGAGCTCCGACTTGGGACGATCATTTTTGCTAGTCAGGCGGAGCTCGGATCAGAGCTGTTTTTGGAGACCGGGTGAAGGTCGGAAGCTGGCCAGTTCCTTGGGACTGGAATTTTTCAATCATGCTCCATCCTCAAGTTGGCCTACATCCGGTCTCCACCTGATTTAAACTTTAAACTTAAGTAATTCTATTTGTTTGGTTTTATCAATGATGGTTTCACGGGTCCCTACCATATCATGACTGACACCTGTCTGCTCCAAGTTTTCTTGTGCTCGATGTCCGAAATGTCCATTAGAAGTACAGCGAAACTCTCTCTTGTTCACCTGTCAACAACAATGTTTCACTGTTTTAGTACTCGTAACATACATTCTTGTTGTTTTTCGGCCTGTACTGTGCCGCCAATATCAGAGACGCTGAACAGCTAAATCGCTCCCATCACTTTGAACTCGTCCTTCATGTCTTTCTCCAATTTTGTACATCTCGGATGCTTGTTGAACTAATCCGAGTTTCTCTCGACTATTTTGTGTTAATAAAGTGTACTGTGTCAATGTGAGAGCCTTACAAAGCGAGGAGCATCCCTTTGATGGCTGACTTGGAGATTTAGATGAAGAAATATGTACGTCTTTCTAGGTTCAAATGCCAACTCATCAAATATGCACTCAGATGCAGTACCATGACCACTGATGTTAGAGATGCTGTACAGCTCGCTACCGTTTCTTCGGAGTAAGTATTCTTCAGTCGTGAAAGCTGCCTTCTAAGTCCTCCATTCGAGCTCTCATCTGCAATCTGGATACATTGAGTATGGATTGTGTCATATCTTTCTTGGGGTTTCCCTTGACTAATTTGTTCTAATGAGGTTCAAAGTGGAAGGTCTGACAAGGCAAGGAATGTCCTTTCGATGACTATGATTTTGGAGAGGCTGATATATCTACAAGGTTCTGTCAACTGACCAAATATGTGGATCAGATCTGGACACCATGCTAGCGTAGGATGACAGCGCACAAAGGTATAAAGGCAGGTATGAGATGTGTATCATCTTCAGTCTCTCTTAGTGTGCTCTTTCACATCTGTGATGCATTTTTCTACAGCTATCCTTGCAGCTCTTGTGTTCATCCTTCCGACATTTTTTCTCTCTGGATCTACTTCTCTGGCCGATGTTGGCGTTGGCTTGCATGGGAACCAAGATACAAGTGGATATATTATGGAATTCAAATCCAACAAAGCCAGGGCTTCCTTTGTCAAACGTTATAGGCCCAGTGTAACATACAATTATGATTCCATCAACAGTGTTGCTGGTACGATCAGAGCTATCAGTTTCTTTGTGGTTCTATGCCTAACATAACACAGGGAACTTCAACAAAGACCAAATGCAAGAAATACAAGCCAATCGTGATGTTGCACAAATCTATGAAGACTTTCACTCCAAAACCGAGGGCAAAATTGTTACTCAGTTTGTTGTTTTACCATGTTTGCTGTTGTTTGATGACATACACTGGCTTCAGGACAAATGCTACTTGGGGACTCAGACGCATCAATATTTATCAGAAAGTAGTTGTAGATCACTGGCAACAAATCCTGTATGTCCAGTTACAATTACAACTTTACATGTGGGACCCACTGACATTGGAGATCATTATAAGATCAACAGAATTTGAATATAGACATTTTGCCAATGGGGGTGAAAATGTTGATGTATACATTCTTGGTGTGTGACTTTTGCTCTTTAACTAGGGAAAATCATGTGATTCAATTCTTCAATCAGACACAGGTAAGCCTGTTAACAAGCAACCAACTAAACAGTTAGTTCATTTCCATCCTTTAATTCTAAAAAGGGGTTGCTTTCAATCTTGTAAGTTGCCACAATACCTATCCCTTTGTCTGTACTCAGGATGTAGGATGAATTTGATGGACGTGCAAGCTGGGGTACAAATGTTCTTCCTTCAACCCCAAGTATTGATGAAGATGGGCGTGGAACACATGTTGCGTAAGTTATCAAACCTCATGCCAGAACTCTCAAATTTGAGTGGAGCAAAGTGGAATAGTAGGCAGCAAAACATATGGAGTTTCAAAGAATGCAGGAATCATTGCAGTCAAAGTTTTCCAAAACAGAGAACAAAAATATAATTCTAATGTGTGAGTTGTTTTTTCACCCATACATCTGTGTGCTTATGCCTTTTGGTCCAGACTTTCTGGAATTGATTATGTTATAAAGCAAGTCAGGAACTCTGAACGACGATCTGTTCTCTGTATACCTAGTACTACACGTAAATGTGGTAAATATGCCAGAGCACTTGAAAAAGTATGCTTTCTCCACTCTTTGAGCATTTTTTCAATGGTATTCTCATGATAATAATTTTAGGCCATGAGGGAAAACATTGTTGTTGTTGTAAGCAACAATCACTGAATATCTGAAACAATTCATTGCATAGATCAATTTTCAGGTTGCTGCAGGTGAAGATTCAAAAGAAGCATGGGATTATACTCCAGCTGGTACTAGGGGTACAATCAGTGTTGCTGCAAGTGACATTCATGATAGTCACTCGGAGAATTCAAACCATGGAACCGCCATCAATATATATGCTCCAGGCAAAGACATCGTAAGCACTTATCCTGTCAGTTGGCTTGTCAGCATTCATGAACCTATACTCATTGTTTGCCCCTGAAGACTGCCCTTGATACATTATCTACACAAAGCCTCAGTGGAACAGCTATGGTATGTCTGTTTACCATCCAACAGATGCAATTGTAATTGATTTGAGCATTTTTGAACAACATACAGGCCTGTGGTTTTGTTACAGGTGCTGTTGCCAATTATCTGAGTATGGACCCAAGTCTTTCCGTAGAATCAATAAAAGCACTTATGGCAAGGTCAAGCTCTCAAAACAATTTAACTCATGTCCGTAAGTGAATTCTTCTATTGAAAGATTGCCTGAGCTGTGAACATTTTAAAGCTTCACATACTGCAAACATGTTGATGCATCTTGCGCCAAGGAAAAAACAGGCTTTTCGTACTACAGTAGGCTAGGCCGATTAAACCTATTCTAGATTTTTCAGAGTTCTTTCTGTCAAGCATTTCCTGTCTTGTAGAATCTATTGACCAATGATTGTTGTATAGATACTTTGAGACCATATGATTCTAACTTTTTGTTTAGTTGATCTTAGCAATGCTCCAGCATCACTGTCAAGTTGTTCACAAGGTACCTATTATCTTACTAGGAAATAAGAATCTGAGAAACCAGCTGAGATGAGGCTTTTTCCATTAAATGTCACAATTTAATGTACAGCATGTGGCAAAATAATGGAGGAGAAAGCTCTGTAACCTGACATGTCCAATGTCATACCTATAACCAGCACAAATCAGTCATTCACTGTCTGCTTCCAACCTTAAAAATATAAATTAGAAGAAGGGTGGAGTTGTACATACACCACAACAAATAGAGTGTATGAGTCTGAGTAAAGTTAGATTGATATGAAGTTATTGAATTTCAGAAGAAGGAAACAGCGGCAACAGAAGGGAAAATCCTTGGGAGAACATGAAAGAGGACGCCAACGGCAAAGGAAACACCCACAGGTCTGCAATTGGCAAGCCCAATACAGTGGTGGACATACCCAAGGATATGGCAGCAGACCCTGGCATGATGGCGGTGGTGGACAAGACTTGGGGCCATGAAGATGCAACAAGCAAGCCCATGTTTCTGGTTGTACCTCCCACCCCCCAATCAACCAATGAGGGTATATGCGTTGGAAAGAAGACCTTGTATGTGAGGAAGCGCAGCCCTGCCCCCCATTCTGTGAACAGTGAGGAGGTTCCAGCCCACAACACTTGTTCTGCCATCTGCAATAAAACACCAATCCCTGCTGCAGAAGATGAAGAGAGGAGAGCCAGACCTTCAGCCCCTTCCCCATGGTAATTACCTCCCCTGCTATTTTCATGGACAATTCACAAGATACAGTAGTCAGACCCTTCCCTGCCTCTGCCTCTCCATATACATATATAGGTAACTTGAGATTATAATAAGTACCTAATCTATGACCATATATTGGTTCACCCAGGTTCCAAAAAAAGTACTTCATTAAAATGGTGGAACAATTGAGCAATGGCAGGTGAAGCGGTGGCATTGGGACAATTAGATTCAGGATAGTCAAATGAAAAAAAAGTTTGAGGACTTTTGGCCATGCAGTGGGTAGGAATCAATGCAATACACCACAGCAGAAGGAGGCAATGCACCACCTGAACTAATTTCCAGGTCATCTTGATTGTGACAAGTTTCAACTCCTCAGTCCATCTATCCTTTGTGCCCATGCCTTTAGGTAATGAACCCAGTTAACTATAGAATGTTGATCTCATGGTAAGTATTGTAAGGCAGCAAAATGTTGCAACTTACATTCTTGCAGAGTTTGAGGATCATCACCTGAAGCTTTTGCTGTTTGTTGCTATATCCATGACAATTTCAGATGGGTTGAACCAGGAATATTTGGATCTTGTATTGCTGTACTTGCTCTGAGGTCTGTTTTGAGAAGGATCTGATATTTTGATAGACAAGTGCAGCTTGCAACCATGCATATGTACATGCTTTCAAAGAATAGTTGCAGCAATTGTGGTGATTGTGGCTTGTGCATGGGTTTAGGGGGCCCCTTGGCACTGGTGGCAGGAAAATCCTGTTTAGCAGCGGCAGCATCTTATATAGTGGCAGACAGAAGCAAAATTATCACATCCTCTGGTGGTACTGTTGTAGTTTCTTGATGAATGCTACCGTTGACAGGTTTTTTGTTGTCAAATGCACCTGGCAACTTGTCAACTGTAAAATTAATAAGGAGGACTCGGAGAGCATCCTGTTCCTTCTCTATTCTTTGCTCTTCCAATGGATTTTGTCCAAGACGTTGCACACCGTCCTGGATTATTATTCTAGTGCCAGATCATGTAATACCATCTAAAGTTGAGATGTTGCTCTTACTGTTGTTCTTTAATGCTGGTATGAATGAAGTTACAAAACAAAAGAAACAATCTTTCTTGTGGCCATGAACATGCAGGAGACCAATGGCACAGTCCAGGATCAGATATTTTGGGAGTTCTTCATTAAGGTTGCATTTGGATACAATAATACGTTATTTTGATGTAGTATTTTCAGGCACTATTTTTTGGTGTGACAACCATATATAGTATTGTTTATTGAGGTGGATCCAACAATGGCTTGGCATATTTGTTCAAATGTTCACTTCCAACAAGCACCCATTTCAGGCGCTATGTACCTCAGATGTTGTCATCTCAGACCATGTCCAACAGAACTTCAAGAACTTGATGGCTTGTATTGCTCAAGCCTTGAAATGCTCAGCAAAGCTTGCAATCAGTACTCTGCACTCTTCCAAATTTCAAAAGACTTGATATGTTTTGCGCAATAACAGGCCATGTGGCAGCAGTGAATGTTGTTAATATGAAGTTTACCTCCATGTGCAGGAAAAAATTGAGTAGTGCAGTCTTGTTCTATGGTTCTAATCAGGTTGTAGTTCTTTGCAGATTTTGCCAATGTTGGCCATTGTGAGGAGCACAAATGCCAACAACATGATGTATGGTCCTTGATGTGTTTGATAAATTGAGTAATGATTTGATTGTTTGATTGTTACAATTTGTCACAAAATCATTAGCTATCTACTATAACAGGGAATAATATGCCATGAATATACAGTATTATTGTATCCAAACACAGCCTAACAGTTTCAAGATGGTCTTTGAATGAACCCACTATGGACAGATGGTGTTATAAATCCTCATAAGCTCTTTGGAGAGCTTAACATTTGTGGTCTTGGTTGCATGGGTCATGGAAAAATCTGTGTAGCGCTGGGCCTGTCCCAGTGGTAGGTCTGTTTTAGGGCAAAACAGCCATGGCATCCACATGCTACTGCTACTATACCATTCACATCACATGCTTTGGAGGGGATCATAGCCCGTTCAATGGCTTTAATTGTGCTTGTGCATGGTAGCACCCTATAAATAGTTAGCATTTCAAAATGAACTAGCCACTATCAATGATGGCAGGATATTGTGGACCCGCTGCTAGGAAAAGAAAGAGCAAACAGCAGCGACAGTCAAACAGCAGGACAACTCACAGTAGACATGTTTTGTGCCATGGCCATGTAATCATTATACTCCTACTGTCTGGCCATCTTGCCCCCACTCTTGGACAACCACAAGTCTGGGGCAGGATTGGGGTGTTGAACATGATCTCCCTTAAAGTTCCCATCTGGCATGAGGTAGCGCTTGTACTTCCATTCTTCAGGGTCATTTCCCCAGTCTTCTGGCAGATTGATTCCAGACTGAGGACATGTAGGACAGGAATCTGGGAGTGGTTTCTATAGGGTCTTTATTGATGTTGTGGCCAAATCCTGACCATTTGAGTTTCTTCACCCACCTCTATGCATGCGACAAACAATGCAGCTTCTGATATAAATCCTCCAGGTCTTCACTAGATGCTATGGGGTACATAATACATCTAATTTTTTGCCAATATTGGTATGCAGATGTCTTGCACTCTAGGTTAGTGATTCAAAAATCATCAAGCAAGGTACATGTGAAGTATGTTTTTGTTGCTGTAAATGTACTTGGGACAAGTTGAACATAGATTATGTCCTCAACCCAAGCAGGATTTCCAAAACACTTGCAATCTATAAGAACAAGGTTGTGGATTCCATTTGAGTGGACTATACAGGCAATTGTATTGCCCAGTTTGTTCAATCAAATCATTCATCTCTTCAAGATTTTCCAATGTCATTGTCTGGGTGTTTACCAATTGACATGACCCTCCCATGGTGTGGTGAGGAACAGTGAGATATCCTCCAACATCTAACATCTGCATGAGTAGGAAAAACTTACCATTCCACAGCTCAAGACATTGCAATGGATCATCAAGGTGTCATTTGCACATATATCTGTGTATATTTAGGGATAAATGAGCTGTGGAGCTTGATGAGTGTATGAGAAAGACTGTATGACAACAACCTTACAAGGCAAAAAATTACATGTGTTATGGTGCACTCCATTGCATACACCGCCACCACTAACACAAATATGCCCATTGTTTGCAATATCATAGCCTGTTATTGGAGAACACAGCAACATAGAGCGTGTTCCACAGCAGACCTTTGCCATAGTTTGCTAGGTCCTTCGAACAGCATTTTGATTGACCAACAGCTGTGCCTGCACCTGCTTGATATGATGCACCAGATTTTGGCAGGAAAATGAC
>JABAJX010000246.1:0-11578 GCA_018221735.1 Termitomyces sp. K1Aa
TTTACTTCCAGTCTTCTTCCCTCCGCTACGGAAGTAATTGATCCCACTGGAGTCAAGGATCGCATCCCGTAGGTCATCGAACTTGTACCTCTCGGTGAGTAACATTCTCGTTCCTGCGCCAACTCTTGCTCTGACCGCCTTCTCATACTCGATGACACATCCGTGCAACGAGGTTGGCTTGGCCGAGAACAATCCAACGATGTATCTGTAATGTGCGTCCCATTCACTTCTTCTGTTTGGCCATGCGAAACAGAGCGCTTCCCCATAAAGGTTCGCTGCGATTGTCCATTGTCCATGGTCTTCGACGTTCCTAATCGGATTGCTGTGGCCAAGGAAGATTTCACGGTCTCCGATACGTCCTCGATTCTCTCGAGGAGCCCCGATATGGTGGATAGCTGAATAGATTGAGTCAAAATCTGCGAGTTCTCCTTTGATGAGTTTATCCCATTCAGAAGAGGGAAAGTTGCATGGGGCGACTCGGGAAACTGATATGTATCTTTTGATTTTTCGAGGGTTTCGGAGGTAAAGTTCGAGGAGTTGTCTGTTCTCATTACATCGTTCATCTCCAGCCTCTCTAGCAAGTTTTTCTTGCGGGAACCACGGCAAGTCTTTTTCCCGGACTCTATGCTTCTTCTCTTTTGATCTATCTGTACTAGATCGATTCCCTCTCGAAGAGTCGGAGCTACTTCCATCGTCGTCAGAGGATTCATCTCTAATTGCGTCGAGCAGGGTCTCTCTAGGGGCATTTCCTGTTCCCTCTCTCTTTTCTCTATTTCGAGGCCTGTCATCGGTAATTTGTTCATCTCGATTCTGTCCATCAAACTCTTGCCGGGTCGAACTTTCAGATCCCGCTCTTTCATCTTGTCTTTTTTCTGCCTTTTCCCGAACAGAGGCTCTGTCATCTCGCTCTTTCTCTTTATCTTCGACCTCTCCCAGCAATACGACATAGCTGGTGATTGATCCTCGTTTGAATTTCTCATCCAGTTCCGATTTACTGACGACATCGACAATCTTTGCAATAGCGTCGGATTTGACGATTCTACCTCGTCGGAAACGGTTAAGGATCTTCTCAAGGGAAATGTTGATTTCTCGTTCTCGTTCATCGAATATGACGACGTCTGGTGTAGCACTCCTAGTCTCTCCGCAAGTTTCGGTCTGTCTCCTAGTTGTCCCATCAGACTCATGTCCTGATGTTTCGTTATTCCCAGGTTGGCCACTAGTGGAGGCGGGGTTCTGAAGCGATCCAGTAGGTTGGGTCGAGGAGCCTTCTCTGCCCGAGGACCCTGCATGAGGAGTCATAGGATTTTCAAATGTTTCAGAAGTATTTTATGAGGCACACAGTGACGATTTAGAAAGATGTAACGGAAATGAATCGAGAACAAGTCGCTGGATCCTAGAGATCAATCTCTAAGACGGTAATCTCTGAGATACAGGTCAGTATGCTCACCTAGAGAGCAAGCGTCAAGACGGTTATCTTTGCATACTATGCGTGACGATTGCTCTCTAGTGGCAAACACGTGACTTCCACGACTTGAGATACTCATTGGCCTCATGAAAACAATTTTGTTTTAATACGATCAAAATCTAATCTTATCACAGGTCAATGCCGAAAACAGGCGGGATGTTGCATTCGGCACGTTGATCGCACAAGCTGAAGCGCTGACATTTCGACTCTCCCCTTCCTCGATCATCAGCAATTCCTGCACCAACCTCGCTGCAGGGCTTGCACGCATACGCTCGGCCAGCGAGGTAGCAGGTGCAGAATGTACTCTTCAATAAGAAAGCGCATTTCTGCGGTCCTGTCGTCTCGCAAAGTGATTTCATATGGTCTTAACACAACGAGAAGGCAATTGGAGGCCTCGCGGCCTGTACATCGTCAATATGCCATATTTCACGCCTCTGGTTCACTGAGGAGGCGCTACATGTCATCATCGCCTGCGGCCTTGCGCCATATGCATATAAGAGCCATATCGTACTCGTCAATACCACGGTTTGTCGCTCGGGCGTTCAGAGTACCAATTGCGGGTGCCACTATTGGTGCTGGTGGATTTGGCTACGCTAATTACAAGTTCGAAGGTGCGTCACTCGTCTAAAAGTAAATGACCGTCTAAAATCTCCCGTAGAGCTCAGGAAGACCACCAACAGTTGGATCACTTCCGCGCAAGACGCAGCCCAAGAAATTCTCGAGACTGCATCCGGCAACCTTAAAACAGCAACGGATGGATTGAAAGCGATTTCCTCACGTATTACAGAAGTTAAACTGCCAGAAATCAACCTTGAAACACCTCAATTCGTGAAAAACCTGTTTACGTCGACTGAAGGTGGAGAGGAGGGGAAAGGACAGGAAAACGAAGAGGATGATCACAAAACTAACCAGAAGAACCGTTCACCGCAAGATAACGCTGCCGTCGCTGCTCTCGTCGCCGCCACCATGTCTCCACCATCGGATTCAATAAACGATATTTCGGGACAAGATCCACGGCAGAATGGTTTGATGCATTTGACGCGGAAACTCATCGAAATTCGAAGTATGCTGCTAAGCATTGACCAAAGCGATGCACTCAAGTTGCCCAGCATCGTTGTGATTGGCAGCCAAAGTTCAGGAAAGAGTTCTGTTCTGGAGGCTATTGTTGGCCACGAATTTTTACCAAAGTGCGTTTGTATTGACGTATTACCCTCATTTTGACCCTAAATAGTTCCTTAACAGAGGCAACAACATGGTGACGCGCCGACCTATCGAGCTTACCCTAATTCATACCCCAGATGAGAATGGTAAGACACCTGTTGAGTATGGCGAGTTTCCTGGGTTGGGCCTGGGTAAAATCACAAACTTTGCGGATATCCAGCGCACGCTAACTGACCTCAACCTCGCCGTTTCTGCATCTGAGGCCATTTCAAATGAACCCATCGACCTTCGCATCTACTCTCCCAATGTCCCCGACCTGACCCTCATCGATCTTCCCGGCTATGTTCAAATATCCTCTATGGATCAGCCCGAGACTCTGAAAGAGAAAATCGCTGTGCTATGTGAGAAGTACATCCGCGAACCCAATATCATACTTGCTGTTTGTGCAGCCGATGTCGACCTTGCCAACTCGCCTGCCTTGAGGGCCAGCCGCAAAGTCGATCCGCTTGGTCTCCGCACAATTGGAGTCATAACCAAGATGGATCTCGTGCCGCCTGAAGAAGGTGCTGTCATTCTAGCTGGAAATCGATATCCTCTTCATCTGGGATATGTTGGGGTCGTTGCTAAATCATCCGGGAAGAATTCGACCGCTCTTGTTGCCCAGCGGGGTGAGAGCGACTACTTTGGCGCCCATAGGGACGTCTTTGGAAGTTCGAGCTCCTTAATGGTCGGTACAGACACCCTACGACGCCGTCTAATGGAAGTCCTCGAGTCCTCCATGGCTTCTTCACTCCACGGGATTACCAACGCCGTCCAGCTCGAGCTAGAAGAAGCAACATACCAATTTAAAGTCCAATATAACGATCGGCGTATCACTGCCGAATCCTATGTGGCCGAGACGATGGACGCACTCAAGCTACGTTTTAAAGACGCAACGCAACAGTTCAAACGTCCTATCATTCGAGAGAAGCTCAAGGGAATGCTCGACGATAAAGTCATGGATGTCCTTGAGCAACTTTATTGGCTCGATAGACGCGCACCGGAACTTGGCACACTCGGGGCGGACCCGAGGCTGAAACCAGAAGACATCGAGCCTTACTGGAAACACAAGCTCGATGCTGCTTCCTCCCTGCTGACCAAGTCCGGTGTGGGTCGAGACTCGACGCTTCTCGTGGCGGACGGACTGCGTTCTCTTATCGACTCGATCGCGGCGGGCGAGCCCTTTACTTTCCACCCGCGCGCTTCTGAGCGGCTTATCCAATTCTCACATATGATCCTTAGGGATCGTATCGGCCTCACGTCGGATCAGGTGGAGAATTGCATCAAGCCTTACAAGTATGAGGTTGAGGTGGAACCTCGGGAGTGGGAGGTTGGGCGAACGAAGGCGATTGAGCTTTTTGAGAAGGAGGTGGCAATGTGCGAGACGAAGCTCAAGGAGATTCGGAATAAAGTTGGTGGAAGCAGGAGGCTGGGTAACTTGGTTGCGTATGTGAAAACACTGGAAGAGAAGGAGAAGGCGAAACTTCAGGATGACCCTCAAGCTGCCGTTAATTCTGTTGAAGAGCTAGAAGAAACACCAGAATCGTATCGTTACCCTCCAGCACAAATAGTCGATGGTACGTAACGTTCCTGTCTATCTGTATACTTAACTGATATGTTTCTCATTCAGCTCGTCACGCAATGCTCTACAACGATCGACTGAGCATCCTCAAAATCAGACTGCTTGCACTCAGGTCTAAACGCTGCCGCGCCGGTCCAGAGAGTGAAGTTTTTTGCCCTGAGGTATTCCTCAACGTTGTTGCCGACAAGCTGGCACAAACCTCCACCATGTTCATCAACATCGAACTTCTCGAGCAATTTTTCTATCAGGTTCGCCGTCTTCATTTTATTACCTATCAAATTATCAACCCACACGATCACAGTTCCCTCGTGAAATCGATACTCGCTTATTGTATGATTTAGACCGTCGCGAGATTATTGAATTCGCACGGGAAAATCCTGTAGTCAGAAGACATCTTGATCTACAGGAACGCAAGGACAAGCTCGAAGAGGTGTGCTGGATATGTTCAGATTCTCTCTCAACGATTTTCTCACATTTGTCACCTGTCCAGGTCATGAAGCAGCTGAATAGCTTATCCACACTGCGCTCGGATCCTCAGCCTGCCCCCCGCCGACAGCGTGGGTTGTTCGGCAGCATTTTCTAGTTACTCTTCTCCATTCTTTTCGTTAACGTTCATATCAGGTAGTCTTTGATGCGTATACGTTGTTTTCATAACTCCTCCTATAAATTACCCCTCCTCTAAATTGGTGTACCGTACACATAATTGATGACGCATCCATGTCCTCATTAAATAGGATATACATGACAAGAATACATAGCCAACCCCCTCCCATAGAATCAGAGTTTTGCTTTTGCACTCTACAAACGAAGAACCAGAGTTGTTTTCAATTCGCATGAAGGATTGAATGTTACCCACCTTGAGGACGGTGTCAAGCTTGGTTGCCAGCATCATATTACCCTTGGTCTTTAGTTTGCCTGTCATGAATGCTTTCTGTCCATTGAGCTGAAATCGGAGGCCTCAGCACACGCGATCTCAGGACGTGTGACGTACATACCTTGCCCGAAGCCAGATCGGTCAACGTATCGTCAGAAAGAATAATGGTTACATCGGCCTTTGGCTTCGCGTTGCCCTTGTACACGGTACCCTCCTTCTTGAGGTCGATTGTCCATGTCGCAGACTGCTTGGCGTCGTTGGTAACCTGCAGCTCGAAGATGCCGTTTGTCTGTGTGGTGTCTCGATCAGGATGGGGAACGAGACGCGGAAAGCAGTCAAGAGCATACCTTTTTGATCAAGGCCTTCTTCTCTGCCTCGGTATTCTTCGAGAATGCATCATGGATTCCAGAGATGAGTTCAGAGGCCTATGGATCATATGAGGGTTAGTAAGGGCCAAGGTACGACCCTTTTACAGTAAATGACGCACTTTGAATCCTGGTACTTTGATATCTGACATTATAGGAGAATAGATGAGTTGGTTGGTGATCAAGACGACTGGAGAGAAAGACTGTTTCCCCGCAAGTCCTTAAGAGCTGGTGAAACTACCATATGATAATTGACGGAGACATGTGACTTTTTAGCTACCGATCATTGAATAATGCATCATTTTTGATCAATGCGCGCCGCGACGACAAGGACCGTATGTATGATTGATGTTATGGTCTTTTCATATGCATATTTTCTTGATGATGGGTTCCAGAGCAAATATAACATCGTGGATAGATACTGTCATACCATACAGTAGGTTTTCGGGCCGCACGATTCAATTCCTTCAACTAATCTTAGACTCAGTGATTTGAGAGGCCGACGACGAATTTACCTCTCGATCGTAGCATTACCATTGTAAGCCCGTGAAGCTGGACGTACCTCTCAGTCTTGACGAGGATTACCGTGGCATGCAATAGGAAAATGAACAAGACCTATGCGGTGATAAATGAATATTGAATGGTCATAGCTCAAGATCGTACACAGCCTTCACAAAAGGTCGTTCGCATTATCTTGCACTTGGATACGCCCAAGCCTTAGCCAGTTTCTGGTGTCTGTCAATGGAAGAACTTTGAAGCACAGGCTGCACAGCAACATGCTCCCATATCTTTTCAATCTTGTTTCAATCTCCAGAATCTCCATCAGATCTTAGCTGGTGGATATTGGTGATACTCTGATTAAATGTTATCAACGTGGATCAAGCTCCGGGAAGCAGGCCAATAACATGCCTCAAGGATTCCTCTCGTATACAACGTTTCCAACTTATTATTGTATGTAAAGCACGTTCGAACAAACGCCACCTGGCCGGAAAAGGCAAGGGCCGTAGACAAACAAATAACAAGGCTCCACCTGGTGTCCGCTTGTCCGTCCAAGACCGTTTCCACATCGTCGTCCACCATGAAATTCATAGAGAACCCAGCCCTTTCGAAACTGGCCCAGTCTCTTACTCATGAAGGCCCTGAATGCTCTGTCCATACTCGCATGGAAGCCTACAGCTGCAAAAATATCAAACGAGATAAGAAGCTTTTCAAGTCTCTCGAACACGCATACCAGGACGAAGTATCCCACTCTCCTCCTCTTCCGTCGTGGCTTGCGCTCGACCGCGAGAGCGAAATGACGCCCTTCGGCCCAATCGACAAGCAGGCATCTCGCAAGACTCTCTACCTCCTTATAGCGACTCTAAATATCGCATTTCCTGACTATGATTTCTCTGACGTGCGCCCTTCCCATTTTAACAAGGAAGAAAGCGGCGCAAGTGTCCTCAACGCGCTCAGTAACACTCTTGTATCGCCACATCGCGCAGGAATGACCGCCCCCCGCACGTACTCCTCATACCCCCCTACATCAGCCGATTTTTTCCCATCTTCCGTGCCGACCTCCTCTTCACCCTACCAACAAATCCTCTCCAGCCCGCTGGCACCCCCGCCAATAGTCAGTGGCACCCACCCCACACTCTTCCGTCTCATTGACGAGGTCATCGGTCTCTCTGAGTGCGAAGTCTACTCCTACACTCCTGAGATCGAAGCTGACCCACATGCGAACGACCTCTCTGACGACGAAGACGATGTGGCCTCCATCGCGGATGAAGATTCCTCTTCCGACGATGGAGCATTTGAGTTCGACGATTACGACATTGATGAAACACAACCCCCCCGGAGCTACCGCGAAGTACACTCAATACCGATGCCTGTACCCCGGAAGGAGCCTGATGATCTCTCCGATGAGGACTCACCCTCTTCGATGTACCCCCACCGCCACATACGCTTGAAGCGCCGCGGTGCCCTTCTTTGGTCGTCGCATTGGTTCTTCCTTAATCGGAAACTGAAACGTATATTGTTTATCACCGTGTGGGCGCGCACCAGGGGTTTGGCGCGGTCATGGTCCGACGATGATTTGTTTCCTGTATCGAACGCGAAGGAGATTGATAGTTCCGAGAGATTCCTCGGATGGGAAGGGGGCTTTGGTGCTGGAGCTCGCGCGATGGGATTGAAGGTGACTGTTTGATTTCAGTCAAATCATTCAGTAAGTTCAATCGATTATGTTCCGAATCGTCTGTGCTCACCAGGCCAGCTTCCAGTATTCACTATGATTACTTCTTGCTCGGCGGTTCATACTTGATGAACGCCCCTATCCTTTGCGATCCAATCGTGCCTCTATGCTCCCAGGTCTTGTACAACATTATGGACGATGACTTCGTTACCTTAGCCATGCTTGTCCTTCAATCTCCCCATCTTGATAACCGTGTAATCCAGTATCGTACTTCAATATCCTGTCTAATAATTCTTTAAATCGGTAATTTATCATTGAACGAATGTTACTTACATCAGAGATGTCTATGAGAACAGGGCGTCCGAGGAGCTTGGTGTTTTGTTACCAGCAAGTTGGGGATTATTACGTATTGTCATGACCATGATCACGAGTCCGACAAGGAAGCTACTATGATTGCTCATCGCAACACAATGCGGAGCGATTGCGTTGGTCTGGTTTATACAAGGGATAAAGGGTAGGACGTCCGGGGAAGAATGTGTACGCTTTGCTGGCGATATATATAGACGTTCTTCTTTCCCTCATGGTAAGAACATCAGATACCGGCGTACATTGATTCCTCTTGGCTCGAAGCCGCATTTGTCCGAGGAGAAGCACGATAGGCCATATGCAGGGGACAATTTCCGAAATCCAGAGGTCCGGTGAATACGTGTTCCTGGAGACCCTTGACTCTAAACGCCATAGCCCGACGTCGCCATCCACGTGAACCCAGATGACAGGGGAGAGGACAGGGGACATGGGTCATGGTAATTGAAACCGAAATCATCGTTCGAGAAAGTTGTTGCCAACCATCGATAATCTCGCAAACTTTTTTTTGACCTCCACGAATCGGAATCGGATCGATCCCATTGAAGGAACGATCACGTGATGGTGACCTATATCATTCGATGACGTTGATACGACTTGTCACAACTTCTTGAACCATCCCTCCATTTCATATCACGCACTGTCTTATTCTCTTTGTTCCTTTTATGCCTGATACTCTCGCTGTGTTTTGTACCTCATATGTCGAATTTTCTGAAAAACAGTTGTCTCCAAGATCTCAAAGCTATCGGTGGTAGTCGTCTATATTCCTCAAGCCTTTCTCGTTTTCTCTATGGTTTTTCTACGGAATGCCAAGTTATCAGGCAAAGGGTCGATTCGATCTCTCTTGCGCGCACAAACGCGCGAGACCGCCTTTCTAAGCTTCCTACGACCGTGTGTGGAGTTGCGGACCTTCTGGCCAAGGTATCCCTAAAGAATCCGGGTCGTATACCCTCAGGAAACTCTGGCCGCTACTGCAACGAAAATTCTTTAGTGCGTTCGCTTGACGGAAGCACTCGCTTCGTTCTCAATAGTTTCCTGGTGTCTTCGAATTCAACCCGCTTAAGTGTACTTGCCGAGATCGAATGCTTGGACAGCCTGCTCGAGGATACCTTCAAGAATGCCTATCGAAATTCCTCGTCTAGAGACTGCGACGTCACACGCGCGTATTCCTCCTCTGAGACCGCGAAGCAACTCGAGGACCCTTCCATGCCCGTTCAACACACCCTGCCCACCAACGACGCGGACTGGGATGAACGGCTCGAGGATCCATCAGACGACGCAAGCATGACGTGTCCGGCTAAAATTCCCGAGATTAAGGAGCTACTCGACGAATCTTCCGAGATAACTTGGGCAGCGGCACTCAGTCACCACGCCGCGATGACTCTCACTACCGGAATCGCCAAGATTGGCAAACACTCGTCTTACAAGAGCATTATTCGACTCGGGATCTGGCTTAGGAATCACGGCAACTCTATCATCTTGTGGTTGGGCCTCGGGGCCCTACTGGTTTTCCTTCGTTGTATCTGTATCTTACGCCAGAGCCTAGGCCTCCTTAGTCCCCGATGGTCAATACTCCATGCGCAGTGCCCATTGGATTCTGGACCTGCCGAATCTGACGACGAAGGACAATCGTCCTCTCAACCTGGGGCAACCTCCACACAAACTAGCACCTCCAGCTATCCTCAGATCATCCCTCGTAAAAAAGTGTCACCCGGGCGTGGCCGTCGAGCTGTATCATCTATCAACTCTCCATTCTAATGGTGGGGGGCATGAAATGGTGCCTCTTTGTGAGTGTTGTTGTATGAAGCCCAAGTGTTAATTTTTGACGGCATACCAGATACGCCTTTGAATTGGTCTTTTTGTTTTTACTTCTTACTATGACCGAACCACGACTGTGTTCCGTTTGTATTCTTGTCAGAGACTGTATATTTTTACGCTACTTCCATAGACAACTGTTACCTTAGATGTTTCTTGAATCACTAGACAAAGAGCAACCTCCGTGGAAGATTATACATAAATATTTTGGTATTGAAATGTTTGTTGAAACTGTTGCCAAGTGTTGGGTGATTTCCGAATTCGGACGCCTTCCTGTCATCGATGTTTATTATGTAATCAATACTCAGTGAGCTCTCATTAGGGCATCGGTCTCATCCATTGAACCTGAAGACTTTGAAGCTCGACAAACGAGAATCACATAGCTGGGTAGCTATGAACTAGTTTCACAGGTAAGTAAATTCTGGTCAAAGATCTCGATCGACCATCATAGGAATAACTGTGTTCATCAACTATGAACTAGCTGGGTCCAAGAGGCATGCAAGCTCGTGGCCTTCAACGATGATGATTTAGATCGCAAAAGACAAGTGTTGGAATCATCGAATGCTCCTCCGTTCCAATTCCATCTGCAACTTTCATGTTCAACATCAGAGAATTAATATTCTTCATATTTTTTCCAATCATCCTTTACGTGGTGGACCATGTTATCTTTGGCTGTGTGATCGTGCGCATAGACGACAAGAGCGACATCGGTTTTTGTTCGGTCCTGTCAAGAACATGGTGGAATATTTTCAGGCTGGCCACGATGATTTCATCTAATCCCAGGTGAGTGTCATGAGCCTTCAACTGGTTCTGAGGTGACCCTGATTTGATGACGACCCAGTCTTCCAACCTTTCCATTTTTATTAAAAAAATCCATTTATTACGTGCTCGACGCATAGCGTCACGTTGTACGGTTCTACTGTACTGTTACAAGAGCCACGAGAAGCCACACCCCCTGCATACGCGGAGAATGAGCTCCTTAGCCGTTTTTGGTCGTGCTCCCTAGTAATTCCGGATCGAGACGAGGTGGAACCTTTGACGGTGTGTGCAACAAGCGCCGCCTGTGTGGAAGGCGGCGGGGTGGTCGAGCAGCACAGCGATGCTCCCAACCCGGGGGAAAGTGAGGAGGAGTGGGGGAGGGGGTGAGTCGCTGGCGCCGATATTTAGGATGAGGGGTATAAGTTTATCGTAGGGTGGGGCTCAGGCGAGCCGGAATGTATGAGTCGTTGGTGGTATCAGAGGTCGGATTTGTGAGGTTACTGGTTCGGCTCGTGGGGTTTGAAGTGAAGAGGTGGTCTAGGGCATCAGGGGCTGTGAGGAGGTAGGAGAGTGACTCAGCTTTGCGACGGAGTTTACGCCGTAGGTGGAGGTGTCGTTCAAATTGGTATTGTCGGCACTCAAAGAAGTCATGTCGCACTGTCTCGACCACGAGATTGCCGCAGTGGTGGCAGACTGGCGTTTTGGAGCGTCGGATGCGGAAGAGGTAGTTGTTGAGTGGGATGAGCTGGGTGAGGAGGGCCAAATGTCGCCTATCGAGGGGCTGGACGAGGCGGATCCGGAGGGATTGGTCGATGATGTGGTTGTCGGGATATCGAGGTGAGTGCTTCCATCGAGACTTCCAGGTCGAGATGAGGGAGTTGGCTGCCTGGCGTGTTGCGCTGATCCACCTTTCCAGTTGTATCACCGATCCCCAACTTGCCAGTGGAACAAAGATCCGTCCTATCTGGACATTCGAAAGTAAATA
>JABAJX010000247.1:0-11541 GCA_018221735.1 Termitomyces sp. K1Aa
GTAGTCATAGTACTAGCCGATGTAGTATATAAGGAGGACTGCAGGATGGAACATCCTCAGTCCTGACAATAGCATTGCTTCCGGGTCTATTCATTAGCGTGACTGTACGCTCCTCAGTGACGGCCTCCTCCTCTCTGCCTTGCCCTCTTGTCTGCCCCTCATTGTGCGGCCCGGCCTCTTGCCTGCCGGCCTCCATGCTGTTTTTGCTTGACCCTTGTCACCACTTGGTGGTGGCTTGAGTGGTCCGGCATTGGGGTTGGTTTCCACAATGGAGCCACACCCTTACAGAAAAGGCATACAATTCATTCCAAAGTTCTGAATCATCCAGTGGTGTATACCCAGAGACTTTCATCCATGCTACATGAGCAAAGAGCTGCCCATCACAAATTCAAGGTTGCCTGTGATAGAAAATAGAAATAACTTCTCCTGCCTGAGATTCACCTCAAAACTTGATGTGTATAATTGAGGATCCAGCAACCTTTGTTTGTAACAACCATATAATTGGAGTAATTTGTTGCCCATCCAGTAAGGCATAATTGTAAATGTAGCAATTCCATGTAGTGGTTCTGTGTTCTCCAATTGACCACTACTATTATCTACAAGAGGATAGTGGACTTGAGGTTTCAATGGATTCCTGTTATAATATCTGAAAAGACCAAAGCGCAGCACATCCTCCAAATGTTTTGATGTTTGAGCAATAATACTGATTTGAACTTGTCCTTTTGATAACTCTGTGGAATCATAAATATAGTCTGCTCTTATTGCAAAAGTAGATCTCACCATCAGAGGTAGCATCTTCTATTGTTCCCCTTGCGTTCTTTTCCCCACCTTGAAAAATCCTCTTTATAATTTGTCTGGCTAAGTCATACTCTCCACTATTGAGATTGAGTACTGCCTGCATCTAGTAATAATGTTAATATTGATGTAGTTGCTATGAAAAAAGACTAATTTATTGCTTACCATTCCATCTAAGTGTGATGAGCAATTGAATTCATGCAGCATTGAAATCTCTAATTGACCATGACCCCAGTTATTGCTATTTGTATCATTCAGTACTTTGTTCAGCTGCTCTGTTAAAAATGAAAAGGTGTAAACCGGCCCATAGTCAAGTATCTGGTCTGGAACATGTATTGCCCAATGATGGTTTGGTTTCATTTGAGTAGCACTATAAAGCTAAAACTTAATTAATAGTATTTCAAAAAGTTTTTTTGGCTTACATTCTTGAAACCACATAAATACTTCAATAGAAGATTTTTGACTCTTGAAATTGTATTGTGGTGGACAGAGCTCCCTACAAGAATCTTCAATGCAGTTGCAAAATATAGGAAATTCTGTGGCTCTTCAGGTTGCATCCTTTGCATTGGTTTTATTGGAGGTGCTGGTTCTCTTGAAACTGTTGATCCATTTTTCTCAGCTGTTTTTTTCTTCTTTTCCCAGTCTTTGTAATTAGTTTCATATTTTTTCAGATTGGTAGTGTATTGTCCCATTGCTGATTTGTATTCTTTTTCTGCTTCATTATAAAATTGTTCCCACACAATGGGATCTAAAATTGGTTAGCTTGAATAACACTTAAAATAATCACACTAACAATAATAGCCCATGGTGTAGTAACAGCAAATTTATATTCATCTGCAGTTAGTGAGCCTCCAGCAGGTTCTCCAACTCACATTGGAAGATGACCAGCCTATAGTGGTGTTTCAAACTTAATATGTAATAGTTATACTCAGCAAACTAACTTGTATAAGACTTGATAACACTTACATCTTTTAAGAATTCATGCATCATATGTAACTCTCAAAAATTGACTTCTGTATCTGCACAAAGACAGCCATTTGAAATCCATTGTGAATACCATTGAGTTTTAGCAAGACCTGGATATTGTATTATGAAGTTTCAAAAACATTTAGATTGAAATAATTGCACTCACCAAGTAGCAAATTATGCATTTGATCAATTACCATATATTGCACCAAGTCAAAGTATTTCAACCATGCAAATTCTGTCCATCATGCACCATATTTTTCAAAAAATTCATTTTTTTCATCTTCTGTTTCAAGAGATTTCCTTTGAAAACACAATTGGCAATGAGTTTCACCATCTCTTTGCTCATATTCTATTATTCAAAAATATTTGAGTTTTTTATCATTTAATCAAAACTTAAATGCTTACCATTATTGAATGATTTATCTGTGAACATTTCACTGTGCTTCATATAACATTTTATACATGGTGCTTCCTTATGACTATGATCTCCAAACCCACATAATTTGCACATGGCAGGAATGATCTGCAATGATTCCAACCAATACTACTCAAATAAGAATACCTAATATTCCAAGTACAATCAAAAACTGCTAATCAAATAATAAAAGAAAAATACCTTCAGGATATTCAGATGTTATTATAGTTATTCCATTTTCATATAAATCAAGAAGGTCATCTATGATAATCTTGAGGTAACGCTGAAGCTGTTCTCCACTAGGCTCAAATGGTCCAGGAGTCATGAAAGCTAATAACAAATTTTCTGCTCAATATCTGTTGAGTAATCAATAAAAGACTTTTTTTTAGTTAGATAAATTTTACCGCAATGCTGCTTTCAGATTTTGTATACAGAATGATAATACACCAGAAGAGTAACTAGGTCCATAGTTACTCGATTTGCAAGTAAACCTAATACTACATATTAAACGTGTTTATTGAAGCAAGTAAAAGATTTACCAGTCAAGCTTAATGATACTCCAATGTGAATTTCCTTTTGAGTGTTTTCTTCTGAGAAAAATGGTGTTCCATCAGGTCCTTTGATAGTTTTCCATACATTGCCATCCTGCATGTTCTGATACTCTCCAGGCACTTGTTTCTGAGCCTTCCATTCCTCTACAGCAGAAACCATACCTGGTTGCCATCAAAAAATCATGCAGTAATGAAGATAGAAGTTGTACTGGAGCAGCAAGGCAAGGAACACCTTTGGGTAAGCTGCTTGTGCTATTATCATCTGATTGTTGTAGGGTATTGATAGAGAATGGGTAAAAAAGGTCATTATCCACTTTGTCACAATATGAACATTTGTTTGACAAACAGGATACACAGTAAATCAATCTGAAAATCCACCATGATCAAGAATAGTCTGCAATGAAAGTGGAAAGCCTTCAACGTCAAATCCAAGAGCTGCAAAAACAGTGCTCAAGCAGTAGAAAATCAGATTGCAGCCCCAAAATGGCAAGTGAAATTTTGCATGAAGAAATAGAACAAGTACAAGCAGTGTTCAGACAAACCACTTGGGATGAAGATTGAGATAGCCAGATGGAAGGTTTGCATAAGAAGCTTTATAATCAGAAGTACTAGTGCTTGTTGCTGTACTCTGGATATCAGGCTCAAAAGTGCTAGTAGGCCGACTGAAATGAGATTCTGGTGCAGAATTGGGTGCTGAAATGGGCTTTGAGCTAGTTTCATAGGTATCTGAGTCAGAACCCAAGGATGACAAAGAACTATGTGTTTGTGGAGTGAAGGCTGAATCTCCTGTTTGATGAGAGGGCCTAAAGATAGATTAGTTGGAACTTGTTGAAGGAAAAAAAAGCTCTTACTCACCCTGTAAACCATGATCTGCCTCCATCATGACCCCAGGCAGTTCCATGCAGTGTTTGAGATACATCAAGTGTATGAGGATTAATAGCCTGTGCCCTTCCCTGAGCTTGCAATGCTGAGACTCTAGATCTCCCACCTCTAGTAGAGCTTGTAGGAACACTGGGAGGCATACTAAGAGCAGAGGAGAAAGAATCACGATGGGAGTAGGAGGGAAGATTAGAATCACATTGATACAATAGCATCTTGCTTATATGGAACCATAATTTCACAGCATTCCAATTAAAGAATCCTAACAGAACAGCTGACAAGGGGCTTAAGCTTGTGAACAACCAACAAAAATCATCAATTTTTGATCATCTTTGGATGAAATTGCAATCCATCATTGATCGACATCTGGTTGTCTCACTTTGTTACATTCACAATGAATTTTTGTATTGTTGATACAGGTTTCAAATGATATTCATTTCTTATGTAGAGGGGAGTATATAGGTGGAGGAAGACACAGAAATGCTGCTAGGTATGCCTATCAAACTATCCAAATGAGATCAGGCCATCTAAACTTATCCATCAAAGTCTTGAACAGCGCCATGTTTATCCAAACTAGCCATAGCTTCAGCTATCTCCGGCTAGCTCCAAACCAACCATCTGCCAAGACCTTTCCATGACTGCACAGCCCTTGGCCAGATATGGTATCTCAAATCATCAAAAAACCTCAGCTATGTTGGGCAATGTTGATCTGACTACCTAGCCAAGGGTCTATCTAACAGGGTGTCTATTGTAGTGAAAGACTTGGAGAAAGAGTTTTGAGCTTTTACATCAGAATTTGATTGTGTACTTATATAAAAGACGTGTCTTGAACGTTGAACGTGAATAAGCATCTCCCTTTTCCTAGAACCATCATCTCTTGAGCTCTTGGACTTTTGAGGTCTCATCTAGTCTTGGTCTTGTCCATCAATGCATCAACTTGTAAGTATTAAGATCCATTGTATACGGGCTGTCTACTCTCTGAACTGTCTGTCTGTGACTTGTGACTTCTACTCTCTGCCCCTCTTGCCAGTCTTCCTCAATCTTTCTCTGTATTGATGCAAATTTAGATTACTAGAGACCCGTTGCCAGTGACATCTGCCAGCTTTTTAGCTTCAGCTCTGAATTTTCTTATCAAAGAATGAACTTCTTTGTTATTGCTTCTTCAACCAAGCATGTTCCCTGCAGATTCAATCTAGTTATGCTCCCTGTGTCATCAACTGCTTCTGGGTAAGATTCTTTGATTTCTTTTAGAAATTGTACCCAAGAGTGGTTATTTCCATAGATATCAAAATCAAAGCCAAGCCATTCTTGCTCAGTTTGGGCATCCATATACTCCAAGAGTCTTTTCTTCTTTTCTTTATCATTGGTGATACCAGCATGTTCAAACAGAGATTCTATCCTCTTTAGAAAACAGCAAACCTCAGAGGGTTCACTGTGTTTAAATTTGGGTGCATCTCTACTGTCAGGCAGTGGCAATTTATACCAAGTAGGTTGTTCCATGTTATTTATCAATTTAACTGGTTTAATAACAAGGGGTGTCTGTGGTTTTATGGGTAACAAGGGTTTTTCAGTACAAAGTTTTTGTTTTCTGAGAACACTGTCTGAGTCAGGCAAAGGGGACTGTACTCCTTTACTGGTAGTATGAGTCTCTCTTTTCCTTGATGGACTAAAGGTTTTCACCTTTGTTGTTTGAACCTTAGGAGTTGCAGGCCAAGCCCCAGGGGGTGGTCCAAAGCTAATGGTTCTTTTGATTGGACTTCAAAAGAAGTCCTAAAAGTGTTTGTTTTGTGTATCAGAAGGCCCCTTGCGGTGGGCTCCAGATGATGCAAATTTAGATTACTTGAGTTTGTATTAGATAGGAAATACAGAACTAAGTTATCTTGTTCACTGAGGTCTAGGGCTTAGACACACTCAACAAAACTTAAGCAGTGTTTGCAGAATAAAATAGAATTGGTTTTTAAAGATGAAAAAACTAATTGTTCTCCAACTTCAAAGGGTCAACTATAATATAAACCCGAGGACTAAACAAAGCTACTAGCCTAGGCAATCTGCTCCCTGGAGATTCCAAGCTGTGGGCAATGTCCTGCTTGCTTGAAACCCCCATTTTCCTTCCCTCTTTATACCCTTCCCTTTGTGCATGGACCACGCGTGTGATCCTTGTGTTTTTGAGAGAGTGTGTGTGGTATACCAAAGTTGTCAAGCCTGATTGGCTGTAGCCGTTGCTGGTGGGTTGATATCACGCCAAATATCAACCTGTACTTCCGGATTTGTTGTTATCGCTCACCCGGCATCTACTCAAGTCCCTTCTGGCCATGGTGATGGTCTTCAATGGTGGGATGGTCTGTATGTGAGCTTTTGGGTGCTCTCGAGTTGTGCAGCGTTGAGGATACCAACAGTCAGGGCAGTTTTGAGGATAGGTGCTCATGGTAGTTGTGCCTACCCTTGGCTATGCATAGCTGAGCTGAGCTGGCACAGCCACCTGTCAGGCATCTTGGCATGTGATGTGTTTTGTTGGCTTTTGTTGGGCTTTTCTTTCTGTTTCACAGTCTCTGCATCATGTTTTTGGGATCATTGGTGATTGTTATTTCAAAGGTACACCCCTCGCCTACAGTTTTTGGTGACTTCATGCTTACAGTTTTCAGCACGGAAAAGGGTATATTGGGTGCATATCTCTTTTACTTAGTCTGTTTCATTAGGAGACAGACATATCAGTATTTTGCAAGCAGCCTGGACTTTCTCCCACACTGCCAGTGGACACAAATAGGCTATAATCTCAGGGATGGATGTTTCAATTGGTATAGTAAGTAGACAGAACCCAACATAGGGGGCTCCACCCCAAAGGGTTTAATGGAACAAGAGAAAATATGTAGCAAGATGTCAGGATCACACAACAACAACAGAAATCAACAAGATCAAAGTTAGGTGTCTCTATCAAATACATGAAGTTTATATACATCGTAAAATATCAGTATGAATAAAAAATGCAAGATTGTCTGTGAGTATGAGTAAGATGTCCATGAAATTGGATGAGTTTGCAAGTAGCAAATTGGACAATAGTAAAAACATATTGAGACCAAGTCCATGGTAGACACGTGAGTCAACCCCCTCTTTAAGGCGAGTACTCCATACAAGGTTCAGTAACTTCAGTGAGTGGTTTGGGAATGGGCATAAAAGGTAAAGAATAGTATTTGGTGAAGGAAATTCTTTGTGCCGCTGCTGGATGAGCGCAATGTAAGTCAACAATCATACAGGGGGCCTCATCCTGAATACGAGATTTGTGTTTCCAAGTATTTTGCGAAGTTGCTTGATCCTTCCAAGTGACTAGATATTTGAGTTGATTGTTTTGTAAGCAAGAGTCAAGGATTTCTGAGGGTTCCCAATCTTCTCCCTTAACATTGAGTGTTACACGCAGGACAGGTCAATTGAATTCATCTGATTGATATTGACATAGCTTGGATATATTGAAGATATTGTGCATATGCCAGGATTTGGGTAGTTTGAGCTGGTATGTGGATGGAGAGACCTTCTTTGTGATGATGAATGGTCCAAGGTGTTTCCAGTTGAGTTTCTTCTTTGGTTGCCCAATAAATATGTGTTTGGCATTAAGCCAGACCTTATCTCCCTCTCTGGACTCCTCTGGTTGATGTCCTCAATTGTAAAAATGCTTCATGTCCTCTGCTGCCCCTCTAAGTGCTGATTGTATCTCCTCCCTAATGTTTTTCATTTGTTTTGCAAACTCATCTGCTGACTCCGGGTTACATGATTTGGGTATGGGATCTAGTCCAGTATTGACTTTGCAGCCTTTTGTGATGAAGAAGGGGGATTTACCCATGGAATTCAAGGCTTTGTTGTTATAACAGAACTTGGCAAGAGGTAACCAATCTGTCCAGTCATCCATGTGATAATTGATGAAAAGTCTGAGATATTGTTGATTTCCTGATTGATTTGCTTGGTTTTCCCATTGGTTTGGGTGTAATGCAATGTGGATAAGTTTCTCAAGATGCTCAAGAGTCTGTACAATTCTTTTGTAAACGTGGAAGCAAATTGCGAGCCTCAATTTCTAATCACCGTATGGGGTAATCCTTCATGGTGCCAAATATGATCTCAAAATAAGCATGCTGCTCCTTCAGAATTGATTTCTTTATTGCAAGGGACAACAAATATCTGCTTACTGAATCGGTCAACTACTACCATTATTGCGTTGTACTCTTGAGAGACGGGCAGGCCTACAATGAAGTCGGTGGAAATGATCTGGAAGGGGAATTTGGGAATGACGTTCGGAGATAGTAATCCTCATGGCTTCTGTGGAATATCTTTGTCTGCTGGCACTTTCAACATCCATCCATGTATTTATTGATATATTCCGTCATCTTGGACCACCAGTAGTTCCTAGTTATCAGCTCCCTTTGTTTTATTCCTTCCTGGATGTTCTCCAATACACAAATCATGGTACAACTCTAGGATCCTCCTCTTTACCTCTTCACTATTTACCACAATCAACCCATCTCTCAAGGTAAGTCCATCCTCTTGTTCCTACTTTACAAACCTGTCTTTTTCATTAATTGGGGCAGGTCCACGTCCCTTTAACATTTGTACAATACTATCTCCCTCCGTTGCTGCTGTTACTGCACTTAAATGATCTGGAGTGATCAAGGTGTTGCTATTATCATTTTTCACCCCTTCTTTATGATCTTCCCTTTGCAATAGAGTATCAGGCTTCAGCATCACCTTCCCCGGTTTATGTTGCAATGTATAATTGTAATCCACCAGCTCCCCCAACCATCTTGCTTGCCTCCTATTTAACTTTTATGTGGTTAAAAAATACTCCAAGTTCTTATGATCTGTCCAAATTTCTAAAGTATGTCTGCTTCCCTGTACAAGGTACCACCACTCTCCTAATGCCCTCATTATAGCTAAGATTTCTTTATCATGGATTTCATAATTACGCTCTGCTGCCGTAAAACTTTTTGAATAATACGCTATTGGATGCCATTTGCCGTCCTGTTTCTGTAACAACACCGCTCCCAAAGCAAAATTGGACACGTTGGCTTTGATTTTGAAGGGATCAATGTCAGTTGCAAGGAACAATATGGGTGCCAAGGTTAACTTATGCTTCAAGGTGTGAAAGGAGTTGTCACAAGAGTTTGTCCAGTTAAATGTGTTGTTTTTTCTTGTTAAGTGATACAATGGCTGTGCTATCAATGTGAACCCCTCAATAAACTTTTGGTAAAAGGTAATGTTTGGGAACCATTTCTTGTATTGCTTTCTTTTGTCTTCTTTCATTTTCTCTCTGTGCAATTTGTTGTGACACGTTTGAAGTAGCATTTATTTGAAGTGTTGCACTAGCCGGCATTTGACTCTTCAAAAAACAGACCATAAAACACCCCCACTTCTGGATTAAAAAATCATATGTATTGATGTTGTTCTTTGATCCATCTAAACTTGTTATCCTTTTTAGGTTCTTCCACCTCTTGTTCTCCCACCACCTTCTCCATTGCCGCACAATCCTTCTTCAGCTGCTTTTGTTCTTTAGCATCTTTCTTCAATCTATCTATCCTTCCTCTTCTGCATGAACTCAGGCACCAATTTAGTACAACTTTGCCTGTTTGCCAGTTAATTTCTGGATTGTGTTTTTCCAACCAGTTATGTCCTATGATTATGTCCAATTTACCAATGTTTGCCACATAAAAGTAAACTTTTTTGGAATGGCTTTTGTACTGCATAGTTAGCATGGTGTAATCTTTAATACTACCATTTTCATTCCTTGTTCCATCAACATTAAAGACAGGAATTGCTCGCGGCAATTGTTGAACAGGTAAGTTGTGTTTGTGTACAAAATCTCAGTTAACAAACATGTTTGTTGCACCAGAGTCCAACAGTCCCTCCACTGTCAAGGCCTCATGATTGTCCAATCATCGTAATTCCACCCCCACCATTGTCGCACTTCCTCTTCCCAAAGATCCTATACTTATTTTGGGTGTTTTAGCTTCAGTTCCCGCAGATAGAATAAAGAATTCAATGTTGAGTGTTCATATCACTAATGATAGTCCGTATATCTATCTCGGAGTTCTGTGTCTCGTGCCCAGCCATTTGGCTACATGGTGGGCCTACTAAAAACCCTGTTTGTGAAGTTGTGCCGCCATGCCTTCATTTTGTCTGACATTTCTCTGACCTCCCCCACTTTGATCACCTTTGGGGAACAGCAATTACGTGCAATATGTCTGACCTTCCCACAATTGTAGCAAGTAGGGGCACCATGCTTACAAGTTCCATTGACATCCATAGCGTTTGGGTCAGGAGATGAGGGTTGGGTGCTGTTAGATAGGGTCGCCATGGGAGTTTGAGCCTGCCTTGGAGGTAAATGAGTTTGAGTTATTCTTTCCTGAACCCTTTGCACCACAATGTTCTTCCTCCACCCTTCCTGCTGTCACCTTCAATTGCCTTGATTGCTTATCCAATAAATCCACCTTGTTTTGCCACTCCTGTAATGTTGTCAGGATAGGGTCACAACCATAGATCTTCATCAAGTTTTTCTCCATCCCCAGTTTGTAGCAGTCAAGAAGTGCGGCCTTATTCCAACCCATGTGATTCTTGAGATTATTGAATTTGGTGTTATATAAGTCAGCAGGTTTGTCCCCCATAGTGAGCATTCAAATTTTGATGGCTGCGGTTTCTTGAGGAGTATGGTCACTGAAATGGTCATGGAATGCACGCTGAAATCCTGTCCAAGTGATAAGAGGCCCCTCCCTACTATCCTGTATGAGCTCCAGCTGATTCTCTGCCCACTTGCTAGCTTTCTCCCCTTTCAACAATGCCAGAGCCGTTGCCACTCTCACCTCATCTCTCATTACCTCCACCTGTGCAAAGTATTGGTTACAAGCACACAAGAAATATGCTGCCTTGTCCTTTGAACCCTTGAACTCTTCAGGAAGAGGGATATGTTGTGGATTTACTGCTACGCTGATCTGAGGTTGTGGAATGTTGGTGATGGCTGCAGCGGTATTGGCTGAAGTAGTGATGTGTGGGCTTGAGCCTCAGGCTGTAAGCCGGGCCAAGCCGAGCCTGTTGGGGCCGGGCTGAGCCAAGCCCGACACATGGCTTGAGGGGGCCTAAAGCCTGGCCCGAGACCCAAGCCGCGGGCCTGGGCTGCGGCTTTCAATGAGACAGAAGTTAAGCCCAAGTTGAGTGAATTTTATATGCTCACCACTGTTAGTTGAGGTTTTGAGGTTGTAAATGATGTTGAGGCTTGAACACAAATGGTAGTCTGAGTTTGAAGACCTGTTCTGGGTTTATATAGCTCCTTAGGTAGCTAATGTAAGCTATTTCTCTATATGCATTCAATATAATACCCAGATTTCTCACAGAAAAAGCTGTTGATGAAGCTTGAAAAAGTCTACCAGAAGCCGTGGCCTAGGCCCAAGCTGAGCCGGGCCAGGCCTGAGCCTCTACCAGAGCCCGGCTTCATATCTAGACAAGCCCAAGCTTCCTTAAGCCGGGCCCAAGCTACAGCTTTCAGGCCAAGCCGAGCTCTGCACATCACTAGGGCTGAAGTAGCAACAGATTGTGCAGTGGCAGTGGCAAGTTGATTTCCAAGATTCTTCTCAGTTTATATGCCTAGAATCTTGTCACCCAAAATTTCAACAAGATCACGTGTATACGTTTCTTGCCATATTTGGTAAGTGCTGTTTGAAATAAAAAAAAAACATGGGACATCCCATAGTTTATATAATCACTCGGTTTGGGGACAAAATATAAACCAGTTCAAATTGTATTTGTATTTGTATGTACAAAGCTATTCATTACATTTTTCATACATTCGGTTTGTTGTGGTCCTTGGGAAGTTCCATGATTTATGTAATCGCTCAAGATGTTTGTTTCCACTTCAATTCTTCAATCTTTGCCTTCGGCACATCTGATTTTCCTTTTCAATGT
>JABAJX010000250.1:0-11450 GCA_018221735.1 Termitomyces sp. K1Aa
CAATCAAGTCATCTGAAAATGTTTAACCAGCCACATTGACTGGCATCTTGATATGTAAGTGTTTGTCAATTTGTCAAGCTACAGTGGTTGGATACTTTTCCTATATAGGGGAATGGCGATTGTTTTTGCCGAGGATGTGAAGACTGTTCAAAAGACGACCCGACCTAGTGGTATGCTTCATGTTATTTTTCCAATGCCTTTGCTGAGACTACTTGGTAGTTGAGTGGACAGACCTGTGTCCAGTCTACACCCATACAGCAACTTTGAATTAAATGGTATTCATGTATCACTCACTGAACTTGAGGTCTTTGTGGCTACACCTGTCTTTGTTCTTTGTATTTCTTCTATGATATGTCAAATGGATTGATTATACTAAAGACTTTAGTTATGGGACATTGAACACACAGCATGGTCAGACTAGTGACCAATCCCCTGTGTAAGATCTGCTTGGGTTCTGCCTAAATTGGAGCATGTCGGAATTACACTCAACAAACCCTGTCAACAAGTCACTCGTCATTAGTGTTTAAAAGTCTGGTTGCTGCAATTGGAAACCAGGAAACCAGACTGGACTGAGTCAATTGTAACCAGACTATTGGTTGTGGTTTTCCCCTTAGGCAACAGGTTGCAGTTGCAGTTGCAGTTACCCTGAAAAATTTTTATACAATAGACCAGTGAAAACCAGTTGCAGCTGAGGTTGCAACCAGTTTTAGTACATATAGACATCAGGAAAAAACCCCTGAATCCATAGATTGCTGGTTCAGTTGGTAGGGAAACATACCAAAAATCAGGAAACATATACTGACAAGCTGTTCTAGACCTCTTGGAAGGCCATATTGCTTATGCAGAATGCTTGATTGGGTTTGATAGACAAGTGATCAGAATACAACAACCACTGTATGATCTTGAGCATTCAACATCTGCTACAAGGGCTACAAGGAGCTAGTGGTACTACAAGTGTTATGATGAATATCCAAGTTGATACAAGTAAGAAGGGTTGCGCTTTTGTCAGGAGAGATTGGTGCAAAATTGGAGATCATTCATTTGATGACAGAGAAGATATTGACATGTAAGTATGGATTGATTTAAAAATGACTAGCATGTTCAAGAACATTATAAGTGGTCCATCCATCTGGTGGACAACAGTGATGCACCACAGACACACTCATTGTGTCAGGCCAGGCACTGCCCCTCACATCATGTCAGGCCCAGGCACCAATGCTCCTGCATTGAGGACAAAGCATTGTCTCTCTCATATATATAATCAGACTCTACAATGGATCATGTCTCCTACCTCTCCCTCTGAGTCTGCTGTCATGTCTAGAAATTCTTCAAACCCCTTGGTACCAAGCACATAATTTGCCACAAATGGGATGGGACAAAGTATAACTGTGCTGACAGGAACTTTACCCACTGGTCTGAAGAGCTCAAGGATGCCATGATCCTCAATTGTCAGGAGACTCCCATTGGCTCCCTTCTTCTTCTGCTCCTATCTGCTGCTGATCTTATCATCTGATCCAGTGTTGGCATCAAGACCATCTCCAGGCTTTGATTATCTCTCCAATGTTGGTATCAAGGCCATTTCCGGGTTTTGATTATCTCTGGAGATTGCCCCTTTGGGGTTGTCTCCTCTTTTTGAGTGGCTTATGTGTACTGTACAGTCGATTTCCTTGCTTTTAGGGCCTCTGAAGGGTTGCTTGTTATCTGGATCAATGCTAACGTCAAGTTCCAAAAGAATTTCACCTGACAGTGCAATCAAGTCACCAATTCCAAACAGCATGTAAGGAGCAAGATGCCACATCAAAATCGGAATCTCACATGACAGCATTTGGGTTGTTGCCAACCCAATATGCAATAAAATCATATTCTGAAAAAGAAGTCAGTTGCAAAAAAAATTTCTATACAAGCTTACAAGTTCTCTGTCAATGTTGAGATGCATCCACAGGTTCTGTTCATTGCTCTCCATTTGCCTATAAAGGAGGAATAGCTGCAACTCCATATAGAACAGCTATTCTTGAATTTGTGCCGTGCCCATTGGTTTTTCCCTGAAAGAATTTCCAGGAATTTCCAGTGTGGATGATTCATGCAGACTCAGCAGACTCCATGTCTTTGGCAGCAGACATGAACTTTGATGAAGACTGTTGTCCCCCAAGACCAAACAAATTTTGACCACATGATTGTTGCATGTCACTCCTGCCGCCATTAAGTACATACTCAAGAGTAAACTCCACCATCATTTGAGGCCATCATGATAGAAGCAAACCATGTGAACCATTGTGATTTTGTGATGCCCGCCGCTGGCTAGTTGCAATTCCTGCTGCCAGATAGTTGGCCGCCGTCATTGACCAGAAGGATTTGGTGGAGCAAAGGATTTGGTGAAGCGGAGCCCACGCCAATAGCAGTCCCAGCTAAATACCTGATGCCCCATTGTTGTTGAATAGTCACATATGGATACAATAGAAATGGGCCTTGCACCATCCCAAGTTACTGTGGGAATCCAACCCAAAAACTTCAGCTTCCATCATACCAATGTACTGAGGGGGGATCAAACCCATATATCCCAGTATTGTGATGTATTAGTTGAATAGCTAGTATGATGAATGGGATTCTACTAGACATGCCATCATCTATAAATATCAATAGATCACTTGCTACTATATTTTCATTTTCATTTTTACCCTCAAAATGTTCATGGGGCAGGCTACAGAAATTAAATACAAATAAATCCACAATTTCTCCTCATTGTCCCAGCAGCACCTAAACTATTCCTAGTTTAGGTGTTATCTGTTTCCGCTGGGACAGGCAACCAAAAAAAGAAAAAAGTGTGGAAAACGTCCAAATATAGTAAAATAAAAAATTCCGCTGATTTGTCATATGGGTGGCAAAGGGGTCAAAAAAAAATGGTGTCACAGGAAAGAATTACCAAATATGGCAAGTCCTGCAGAATTTTTTTTTCCTGCTGAGAAGCGGCAGACACACACTTCTGGCACCGAAACATGTTTCCAGTGGAAAAAGTGTTAAAGAAGGCTGTCATGTCCTTTCCAATGCACATATTTCTATTGAAAAAAGACTTTAGACAAAGCAAGATGACTATTTCTAAGGCAAAAAGCTGACAAAAAAATAGCATGACAGCTTTCTTTGTTACTTTTTCCAACAGAAACACATTCTGGCCCCAGCAGTGACACCACCACCGTTGTACATTGCTGCCATTGGCATGGGTAATCATTGAAAATATATTTGTGGAGTGGTTAATCCATCTAAAAGAGCAGAGTACAAAGGCAATGAACTAACATCAATGGCTTTTTCTAGTGCCTCTACTATCCTTGCAATGCTGACTACTTTTCCTTACAGGCATAGAACTTGGAGCAGGAGATGATGTTATGTCAAGATATCAGATCCTTCTCAAAACAGACCTCAGAGCAAGTACAGCAATACAAGATCCAAATATTCCTGGTTCAACCCATCTGAAATTGTCATGGATATGGCAACAAACAGCAGGAGCCTCAGATAATGATCCTCAAACTCTGCAAGAATGTAAGTTGCAACATTTTGCTGCCTATGTTGGGAGTGGTCACCCCTGGCTCAGAGAGAGCACCATAGTGTAGTAGTACTAGCTACTGAACTAATACATTACAATACTGGGACGTGTGGGTTTGATTCCAGTAAATTGATATGATGGAAGGCAGTTTTTTATGGTATCCATATATATGTGACTGAAGTTGTGGTACATTGTTTAGAAAATGTAACAACAAGCAGGGACTCAGGCATTTAGGCCTACCCTGAAACTGTTATTGGTGGCTGGTCCTCCACTGTTGTTCACGTGCAAACACAGATGATTTCTCCAGCAGTGGGAAGTGCCACGGCAGTGGCAATGTACCTAATATTCCTCTGAGACTGTTGGTTATTAATTTACAGTTGTTTGGAAATTTTGGGTCAGTCACCTTTGGAGATCAAACTTGCTGTCTTGCAGTAAAAAAAATGAGGCATAGCAGCAGATCAGCGGGATACTTAGAAGAATCACTTCTTATCTTGCTGAACTACAGCGGTGCCACTTGTGTGTACAAGGCCACCAAGGTCTACGGCAACCTACTAGTATGACTGAATAAACCTGCTGTTGCACCATCATTCCGCTACCGGTTTCCAATCTTCCCAATCGTAGACTATAACTTTCCTTGCATTTTGCACTGTTTTCCTACTGCCTGCTTTTATCCTGTCAGCTATCATCCCAGTACCAGTACACCCCAGTACACATATATAACTGTTGGAAGCAGATTTTCAGCATTTTGCTGAAATTCATTCCTTGCACCTTTAATGAGTAGAACCGTAGCATCGAGTCTTTCCTATAGGACTTACCGCATTAAGGCATATAGAGGTCTCATCAGCATCTTGAGGTTCTCAATGCTGGTGGGAGGTAATGTCACAACACCACCATTTCCACTTTGCCACTTGGGTTGGATTTGGAAGGAACATAATCAAACTTTGGTACAAGGAGGCATTTGGCAAGTAGTGTGTAAGTTTGCCAGATGGAGAGGTTGATTGAAGTTGCATGGCTGCATCCTTTGGTGTGTGTACCAATTGCACCAATTACACCTGGAAATGCTGGAAGTAAAGATTGTCATTGAAGAGAAACAGTAGGTCAATACCTGAGTTGTCAGAGTGGATGAGAATATGCCAATTGGCAAAGTTCAATTGCTATAGAAAGTATACTAGAAGCTCAGTTGCAACAGATTTGAGCCAGCAAACCACTCACCATGACTTTCCCACTTCTCATCATTCCTGCCATCTCTGCCATCACCAATGAATCACATCAGCTCCACATCACCATATCACTGATCAACCCCATTTGGCCACATCTCCAGAACTTGTAGGAATATATTCCACAATACCTCCTACCTCGCCACACAACCTCTAACAACCCTCCACATTCCCCAATGTTTCACTCCTCACTGCATACAGGACCCAGCCTCTCCTCATTGCTCTGAGAGCCTCCTCCAGCTATATAAACCCTGTAGCCATGTAGTCAGACTCACTTCTCAATATTACAAACACTCTGGTCTACTTCCTACTCTACTTTGGCTCCTTCTCACTCTACTCAAGCTATATTGTTCTCCAAACAGTCTCCCAGTTCCACCCTCAGTCTCCCAGTTCCACCCTCAGTCTCCCAGTTCCCCTCTCAGTCTTCTGCTTCTTTCTCTACCTTTTCTGGTCTCCCTTGATGTTTCCCAGACTTATCATCTTTTCCAGTTCTTGAGGCTCTGGATCTAACTCCGTCCATACCTAGCCATCCTCGAGCTCAGCTAGTGAGTTTGTGCTCCACAGTAAGAGCTCTCGGGTCAGCAGTACCTGACAGCTGCATGCTAGAGGGAGGTGATGTCAGGAGATACCACAATCATTCATTTTCAAGCCCACATATGTTCCCCATTTACTGTACAGTTGTTGCCTATGCCTTCCATACCTCTAAAGTGCCTTGTCTGGTATTGGAGATCCTCAGAATTGTTCTCTTTGGATCTCCCTCTGCTAGGTTAGTAGATATATATGTGTTCAACTGTACAACTTTGGATCTCCCTCTGCCAGCTGTGTGATTGTGTAATAGCCACCAGGCCCTTACAGCTATGTGTAATTTTCCAAATCATTTTTGTCTTTACATATAACTTATACATAGAGCTTAGTAAGACTAATATCAATCACAGATAAAAAGTTATCAATCCAGCAAGCTCCTACTTTAAAAAGATGCCATTTGTGTATTATTATTTCTAGATGGCCCCAAAAATAGAAAGTAAATAAACAATAAGTGAGCGGACTGAAACAAGAAAGAAGTTCACTTACAATGTAATTGAAAGGTTGTTATCAAGGGCAATCATTTCTTTTGCATCAGGCTGTGCAAGCATTTTTTGAAATTTTGTACGAGAGTTAAGCCTGTATAAAAATGTTGACAGTGACATAAAAGGTTTGGTCCTTATAGAAACAAAGAATCAACATACGTGACCTATAGTGAATTAGAAGAGAGGTGATGATCATTAAAGGTTACATTTGTGCACAGCACAATTTTGATTATGCTTACCAGCATTGAGTTGACATAGACTGGAGTTGTGTCAAAGAAGAAATGAGTAACAAAATTTACTTAACAATTGAGATTTGACAAACATTTTCCATTGATCAAGAAAAAGCCTAATCAGCATATCTATGAGCATCACAATGATTGAAAATTTGATAGAAAACATACTAGTGTAAAGGAGACTTTCAGGAGGAGCAATGTGGGACTGAAATGGATGCCTTTAAACATGGCTGATAAAGAAACATAGTCCTTGAACCCACAGCTATAAGAGTACAGGTTGAAAAAATACTTGTAAGTACTCCAGTGCCCATACTGTATACTCATAAATTGCCTATGAGTCCAGTACCAAACATTTTTGAGCCAGCTTGCCTGAAGAGAACCAGACGGTTAATCACACTTTCAGATCTAGGAACTCATTATTAACAATTTTCTTTGAGCCAGATAGTGGAGTTCACCCTTTGAATCCAGTGCGCATCTTGTTGAGGAAGTAGACAAGAGATGTGCTTATTGTCAAGTCACAGGCAATATTCAAGGCCAAACTGACTAATAACGAGATCTTTCTCACACATAAGTCAGGATCTCTGTCAAAAAAATTGAACATCCTCACCGATACTAATGGTGTCTTCATGATGTCCGCTGATGGCCTGCCATATCTGTTTCAAAGCTTGGGTATGGTTGACAATATAGAATCAGTTAACACAAACTCTTGAGCATTGGCTACTGAAATTATAAATGAGTTGTCTCAGACATAGATGCTAAATTCGATATCAAGTGGTCTCACTTAGTCCAGAACCTGGCTGGAAGTCAGCCAACATATTTTAAGCACTATAAGAAACCATCCTAGCTTACATAGTCCTGCAAGAGATGTACCAAGCTATAAAGAGAGCATGTAGACATAGACATAGTAGACAAAGGACTAGACCATACTATGAATGTAACAAGAAGCTTTTGGCCTTGATGTCCAACACTGACTATACATCTTTTGTGGTTAGATACTATGACAAAGTAATACTTATGCATGGCACTTACGATGATACACTCTAAATCCATAAAAGCTGTTGTGATTGTATGGCAATTTCAGGTGAGCCATTTGGAAGTATGGATGAGCGCACCTCTGAACCACTGATGTTATGGTGCACTACAGAGAATTGTAACAGTCGTTAATCTAAATGACTAATAACACACAGTGATTGTTACAGAAACCTGCCATTAGCATCAATATATGTGTTGAGACACTAGAATCCTAATGTAATGAGTTATACCACGTACTGCAGTCCCCCTGAAGGTATAAAATCAATATCATCATCATGGAAAGTCAATATTTTCAGACTAACTCAGAGATTTCAAGAAACTTCAATATGTTCTCAGGTAATTTGCAGATAATATAGGCTTGGTGCACTCCCTGCATAAGGGAAGCGACATGGGCACTCTCCAGAATACTGATCAAATCTAGCATTTCAGATCCTCGATGAAAGGAGAACGCTCACAAGAGCACTGTGACCTGTGGATCACAAATGGTTATTGAGGAAGCAAGAAGGGTGAAGAGGAGAGCTACTTACTACTGCCTTTAACAGCATGTGATCATTGGAATAAGTACGGAAATAATACACTGTTTGTGACAATGTAATGCCAAAAAGGCTGAAAAGAATTTAGATGAAAATGGATGCGGGACATGTCTACTATTACCCAAAGTTGGCCATTGTGGCTGGATGACAAGGAGAAATGAGGAAGGCTTCGATGTGGATACACAGCTACGTGCCTGCAAGATACGGTCCCGCAATGCTACCTATGTTCAACATCAGCGTGGGAAGTAGATACGTTTAGAAGAGGCCACAAAGTTGACACGAAGTTGTTAAATACTGAACTCTGACCATCATTTGATATTTGATAATCTGCCTGGGAACTGGGGATTCGGGAATCGACTAGCTAGATCATAATCATGATGTATGGATCAGATCCACAAGAAACTGAGCTCGAAGCAAGCCTGAAGGCTGTGTTCGTGTTCCGATGTAACTCCCTAGGACCCTAGATGATGGAACACTTCAGCACAACATGTTTTCATCAGTTCTTGTTATGATAAGGGTGTTATAATGGAGCGCGCACGGGATAGGTTGTAGGAGCGGCACTGAGCTGAAAATCTCAAATTACACCTTTCATTCGATTGCGCTCAACGTTCTGCCAGTGTCTTCATAAATGAGGGGATTTGCGTGTCACCTGAACACGGGGCATATAGAAAAAGCACTTGACACGCAGTGATGGGGCTTATCTATTGTTGCGTCCTATCCGGAGTCCTGAGAGACTGGCTCCTCAGCGCTCAGCGTGGAAATAAGCTGGGAATCGGAGGCGCATCGTGTTTCTCCTTTTTCATCTCTTCTTCTCTTCTTATGGAGCATCACTGATGTCTCCCCCTCCTCCCAGCCACCCGTTTTCTACTTGTCGTGCGCCCATCTCCACTGCATATATGAGATATGACTGATCTAGCCCCTAGGGGATATTTGTAAGGTGTGTAGGGTTGAGATTGTCCATGCCAGCGTAGACTCGTGACCAGCCGTTACTTATAATGAGCAAGCGTCGATTCTAACGACTGGTTCAGCTGAGTTTAAATTACCGTATCACTACGTTACGATTCCCTAAATACCTTTCAGAGTAATATACCAATTTGGGAATAAGCGCGTCGAGAATTGTGCTCGTTGTCGTACGCGATGTCCACGCTTGACTCTCGTCATGACACACATGCATGTCCCAACACTATCTGAACATCTACATCGGATGATGGATCCGTTCTCTACCTGATGTCGACATCCTGAACTTGTTACCTCAAGAGATCCTTCTCGGCGGCCAACACGCCCCCCTCTTTGAAGTGCTTTAACAACATTGCTTGGTAATCCTGCTGTGCATACAATCTCAACATCGGGAAAGTCCACGCCCTTGGTCAAAGTCAGCAAAGTTAAATGATAAAGTGAATTTTGATGCAAGTACAACAGATTCGCCTGATGTCGCACAGAGAATTTTGCATTTCCCATCCTTGTCAGTAAACGCTGCATGGACATGGCGTATATAAGTGTCTGATAATGTTGGACAATTCCTTTGTTTTGCAGGTTGACAGGAAGCAGACTTCGAAGATTATCAGCAACAGAATCGGCAAGCTTCATATTGTCAAAGAAAATAAGAACACGAGGCTGCGCTTTGAAGATGAATGGCTGAAGAAGAAAGCATCCATAATTCTTGACCTCTTCGCTTGATGTAACAGCGCAATGAGTTGCATATATTGTCTTCGGACAATTTGATGAAATGTGTATATGTATGTAGTTGTCATGCAGGATCCTTGGTTTTGACTTCAGTATGTGAGGTGGAAATGTTGCGGATAGCGTCTGCCAAGGGACTGAACTCGGTAGGATAGCTTTCAGTTCATCCAGCATGCCCCATGCCGGGCGAAAAGCCTTGATTCCATTACGAGGTAAACCTGAGAGATGTATAAAGTGGGCCTCATCAACATGGATACGTGTGATCCGGCGCTGGAAGTGCCTGTTCCGTATTAGCTGTCCCAGTCGTGGTATGTGCCCTTCGGGTGTTTTGAAGAGCTGTTCAACCGTGGCAAAAATATGTCGAATGCAGTGCGAGTACTTAGATCAAAAATGTTTTCCTATGTGAAATCTCAAATAATAAGATTCATAGGAAAGGTCAAGAACTCACTTTCCAAAAGACCTCATCGTGCCGTGCTTGCAAGTTGCAACGGCCCATACTCTCAAGTTGAAATCAGCGCTGTCAAAATCGCAACAATAAGGTGTGGTGTAATCTAGAGCTATGAATGAGTCCAATATCAGTCAGCGTGAAGAAGAAAATGGGATTCAATGAAACTGTTTGCGGAGGTATCACCAAGATAGCCTGTATAAAAGCGCCGAATACAATCGCTACCAAGTATCAATTCAATGCAGGTATAACAAGCACGTTCTTGAATATTAGTCGAGTGAAGCTTGAGTGGTTTCCGTGTCCGATTTGGATCAGAAACGCCTCCAGTTTTATAGTCATCGAGAGAGATTTCCAAGACCCAAGGATCATAGAAAATTCCGTTCTCGATGATTCCTCTTGGCTACTTGGAACAACTCGACTCTGTCGACAGAAGACTTTGTTACCGGGCGTGTCTTCTTACATCGATAGTTACCAACAAAGAACAAGTACCTAGAGAACATCAGCTGCGCGCGCTTCTTGCAACGTATCGTGGAAAGGATTCTTTGATTCATGCAGGCACAGGAAGTGGAAAGACTCTGACCATTGTTCTGCCTCTGCTTCTCGACAGTCCAGACCAGCACACTCTGTTCTGTCTATAACGATCTCTCCACTGAGACGTCTCCAAATTACCCAGCAGAATGACTTCAACACACAATACTGCATACCAATCTATCAACGAAGACACGCCCCGTGCCCGAGATCTGTTCTGTATCCTCCATATCAAGTATTACTGTAGGTTTTCCTCACGTCAGACTATTACAAAGGTGTTCCATCAAAACTGTGTTTTATTTCCTACTTGTTTCCTACCATATGCATACAGACTGTACAGTGTATTTGCACTCAACTTTGTCTATTGCACACACAGTCTTTGTATGTAGTTATAGCTAAAAGAACTGGCTACCTTTCCACCTTTTTCAGGAACAAATGAAGGTTTAGTTTTTGAGTCATCTTTTACCTTATGACCTTATGTTTATTCCTGACCAGTTCATCACTCACACTCCAATTGGAGTGCCAGATATATCATAAAACTGAGGTAAAATGTATTCATTTGTCTTCTAACTTCTAAACAAGGATAATAATTGGATTACCTACTAGGACCATCATGCAAACCATCTAGGGAAGTCAGCTGACATATTGCAGGTCGAGAAACTCCATAAAGGAGATTCAATTTATGAAATTCTTGCCTTGAGCTTGGATTAGATAAGCATCCGTGATTGCAAGGAATCACAAAGTAGATTATATAAGTGTTTGAGATTGCAACGAATGAATTGTTAAAGGAAAAACGGCGAAGGGGTGCGGAAGGCACGAGAAGACACGCGAGAGAGACACAAGAAACCTTTTCAGGTCCACAGAGACGCACACGATGCGCCGAACACGAGATGACGCGAGCGAGTGTATTGGCAACGGTAAAGAAAGTCTACGGAATGAGACGGAACTAAACTAATGGTGTGTGCATATGTTAGGATTGGGGGCTGTCACGTGCAGACACCCCTAATACTTCAACACTCCCACCTGTCCAACGTGACGGCAAGATACTCCCACCAAATCCAATAGAACTCCTACCAAATCCAAAACATCCATCAAAGAACACGAGGGGCTCGCTCCTGAGCAGAGAGTGCCGCGTACCATTCATCATCAGAGGTGGGTTCAACATAATCAGGGTCAGGTT
>JABAJX010000251.1:0-11400 GCA_018221735.1 Termitomyces sp. K1Aa
CCCTCGTTGCCACTTGGTGGTGGCTTGAGTGGTCCGGCATCGGGGTTGGTTTCCACGATGGAGCCATGCCCTTACAGTTTGGGTTGCATAATGCACCGGCAGCCTTTCAGCAGATGGTGAACAAACTGTTTCACAACCTGGTGGATGTTTATGTGGTACTGTCCCTGGATGATATCCTGTCCCAACACAACGCCCATGTTTGCAAAGTGCTATGCCGCCTGCAGGAGGCAGACCTTTTCTTGAAACCGGAGAAGTGCTGTTTCCGCACCATGGAGGTGGACTACTTGGGCCTGGACGCTTAGGTCACTTTGATAATTCAACAATCAAATCTCGATGTCAAGGTGACCTGTTCTGTTTGACTTCTCCCACCTGGCACAACTGACCACAAATTACAATACATATACGGTTTGTCTTTTGTCAGGGATCTTTTTGCTTCCTGTAAGTACTAAGCTAATCCATGGTGTATTCTTAGCTATCCAAGGTGGAATATGCGCTGAGCATGGTCATGGGGAAGCTTGAAGTGTCTACTAGACCACCAGATGGAGGGGACCTGATGCATCAGTAACAGTAATTAGTATAGATGCATGATGCATTATCGCCAGTAATTACTGTACATACTAAGTAGCATACTTAATGCATTACAAGTTGTAGACTCAGTCCAAAATACATTTTCTTGTAAACGGTCACTCTAGCTTTCTTTGAATATATTCATACTAATCATATCCAAGTGATTGATGAACTGTGCATGCGCAATCCATCGGATAAGGGATTTCGGATTTATCTTCAATGTTTCCGTCAACTTGACCAGCTCTGAAGACTATTGATGGATTTTGAGTTAGTACAGTAACAGTGTAACAGTGTCTACCTTGACCACATGTTCCGAATCCCTCTCGGAACTCGGAGTTTGGAGAACTGAGAACTCTGCCTCTGGACGATTAACACTCCCGTCTTTGAAAACAACATGTCAATGTGGGATTGATCGTTTTGGTGCGTTTCTATATATGGTATGCTGAGATCGATCTCCATCACCACCATCAGGAAAAAAATAGGGAAGTGTGACATGGATGTTCCGTATATCGACGATAGAGTAAGTAAGGCTTTTTAAGATCAACATCTAAAACAAAAACTGAAGTATTACTACAGGAGTCAGGACACTGGATGTGTGAAAAGAGCTGGTACTTACCTCCAAGCGCCGTCACGGGATAGCTCTACGACGTGACACACGCAAAAATAACCCCAAGTATAACACTTCCCGCCACCTGTCCCACCATTCCGATGATCTCTCGTTTCGACTTTGTCTGCCAATTCCAATACCATGACGCGATCAATCAGTCAACACCAGCAGTTAGTCGATAGTTTGTGTTCGTGAACCGTTAGTACGCACCTTTGCCCACTTGGCCTCCGAATACACCATCACAAGCATGAGAAATCTCATTTCGTCGATTGAAATATGAGGCGCGAATGATAAGACGGCTGGTTCGGACGCTTCGAAGATGTGTGATTTGTAGGAGGTTAGGGTGGCGGACTCGGAGAAAGTTGTGTCCGAGAGAGAGTCGATGCGTGTTGCCTATGACGCAACGTAGTAAGTCGATTTTGATTAGATTTTAGGACCTTTTGAAGGCCTAGGGGGGGGGGGACGGGACGTACGATCCATTGGTGATTTTGGTGCTTGATGATGTAGGCCGTGGATGACTCGGACCATTGCCATATTTGTGTGCTGGAGGATATGTAAGTATGATGGGAATCATAGGATATACTAATGAAGCCAAAAAAAAAACCCACGAACTAAACCATCCACCTTCTTTCCTCCGAGTCATCAATGTCTCCCACTTCCTCCTCACACCGCCGATTTCAAATTCCCGATAGTTCCAGTGGATCCGCATGATCCCCGCATAGCTATTCGAGACGTAGTGGTAGACGTTAGAGACGGGCTCGAATGTAGTGGTGTGTGTGGTGCTGCTGGTGCGGTAGGGTGGAGAGGTTGAGGAGCTGGTGGAGAGGTTGCTGTTGAGGAGGTCTTTTCGATTGAATGTAAAAGTTGACATGACAGAGGGAGAGGGGAGGGACTAGTACTAGGAAATGGAAAAGGGGGCGTGTGAGAAGAGGGTTATGCTGCCAGAGTGACCTTATATTGAGAGTTGTGAGCATTTTTGGGAGGGGTGTGGTCATGGGACTAAGGAGGAATGACGAATATCAGAGTTGTATGATATATCAGAGAGTAATGAGTGCTGTGAAGAGATCGTGACATGGGACCTGTACATAAATAGACTCCCTTTTCGAAACGTCTCAAGTGTTCTCACCAGTCACTGCCCAGGATATCTATGCATGACACAAGACCAGGACTCAGGTTACCAGTACCGAGAACAAACAGGCAATTATAAAATAGACGTTGACAGTACTAAACTTCGTCATGTCAAGATCGACATCTGAAACCACTGCCCAAACCTACTTAAGAATCTGAAATAAATTAAGTAAGTACAGAATGTGAAAGGAGAGTAAACACTTACTATATAAGCAGCACCATGGGCAAGTGACGTATAGGATGATACGAAATACAATTAACACTAGCGATCCTGCTGTGCCGTCTGCTATAAATCCATCATGATGATCCTCTCCTGACTTCGTAAGTAGAAAACAATCAATTTGACAGCCCTAACGAGTTAAATGGTCTGTCCGTTACTCACACTTGGCCGCTTAGACTCTAAATATATCATCACAAGCATGAGAAATCTCATTTCGTCGTGGGGAAGATCAGGGGCTAATGATAAGATGGCTGGTTCGGGAGAGTAGTACGCGTTTGATTTGTATGAGGTCAGGACGGCTGAGCGTGTGTGGGGGGAATCGGTACGCGTTGCCTAGGTTTGTGATTTAAGATAGTCATATATGTAAGAATTTGGACGGTTCAAGAGTGGAGGACGTACAATCCATTGGTCCACTTTGTATTTGAGGATGTAGACGGTGTTTGACCATCGCCATTTTTGTTCGCTGTCAGAGAAGAATGCATGTCAGTTAAATAAGATGTGATCCGAGTTTTATCAACCTAGTGAGTGGAGGTAGATATTATTATGGGTGGTGTAGCAACACAATAACTAGGATATGATGGAACAGTGAAACTTAATACGCACGAGCTGAAGAGTCCGCCATTGTTCTTCAACATCTCCCATTTCCTTCTTACGCCACCAATTTCAAATTCCCGGTCCTTCCTGTGGAACTGTCAACGTTTTCGTGGTTGACACTAGAGATCGTCACAAATGTGGTCTTTGAGCCATCAACTTCGTGTGTGGTGCTGACGGTGCGGTAGGCTGGGGAGTTTGGATTGCTTGGATTGAGGTTGCTATTGAGGAGGTCTTTTTGGCTGAATGTGAAGAAATTTGAAGGCATGAGGATGTGAGAGGAAAGGGCCCAGCGGGTTGAACAAGGAAAGGAAAGGATAAGAACACTGGAAGTCTGAGTAAGTGCAGATTTTATAATTAAAAGATATGAAAATAATCAAAGAGTGATTTATGTCCCCATGGCGTTCGTTTGATGGAAGAGGAGAATCGAGATGGTGATGAGACATGGATGGTGATGAGAGATGGAAAGAAGCTTATTGAAAACTAAATACCGTAGAAAAATATGATGAGGCTGGGAGACCCCAGAACTACGTAAGTATTCACACCGAGTCCTGCTCTGGGAAAGGACGTACAGATCGATAGAGGCGAAGAAGGGAAGACCTTGAGGGGGAGCTATCACTGAGATCATGCACTGTCATAGAATCAGGGCAGGCTATGATGATGGATGGAAGGTATCCACTGCCAGTGTGATGGGTCATCGACATCAATCAACCCGCCGATGTCGATTCCGAGGAATAGAACTAGATGGATTGTTCGAGCTTCTGACTGGTGTTTGTATGTAAACACCTGACAAGATCTCTGAGGAACGTCTCTTAATTATTCAGATAGTACTAGTTCAATAATGAATAATTGTCCAGACGTTGCCAGTTGGCACCTAAGGCTAGTGCCACTTTACGACAATTTGATAAGAGAACTCGTGTCCGTCTGAGCTGTAAGTATAATAAACAGAGAATATTCATAAGATTTGTTCGAGTAGGGACAAACTGTGAGCGATACTCATCCGAAAACTATAACAGCAAACTGTGACTCTTAAGAATTTGAGGTCCAATTGAGTGTTAAACACATTGTAAGTATAGAGGAGTAAGATACTTGCGAACAAGGTTTTCACCAGGAAAATATGAGATAACATATGGTATTTATCAGCTGTAAATTCTTATTTTGTCTGTGTAATGTCAAGGGAATTGATAAGCTGGATGGGCCGTTCGGTACGCATTAGACTGCGCACCTTTGGCCGCTTTGCCTCGGAATATATCATCACGAGCATAAGAAATCCCATTTCGTCCGATGTAAGATCAGGGGAGAATGATAAGATGGCTGGTTCTGGTTTTCTCAGGATGTGAGCGTTGTATGAAGTCAGTACGGCTGCGATCGTGTTTGGAGAGTGGATGGGTGTTGCCTAGATGAAATTCAGAGATCAAAAGGTTTGAATTGAGTTTAGGCTCGTGGAAGGGGCGTACAATCCATTGGCGCTTTTTGTATTTGACAGTGTAGATGGTGTTTGACCATTGCCATCTTCGTGCGCTAGAGTAATGAGAGTTGGTGAACAAGAACAAGACAGGGGATGAGTACATAGTGGTGAAGCCAAAGACGCACGAGGTGAATAATCCACCAAACTTCCCCTTTAATGTCGACCATTTCCTTCTTACCCCACCAATTTCAAATTCACGGTCCTTCCAGTGAATACTCGTGATCCCTGCGAAACTATTGGAACCGTCGTGGTAGACGTTAGATAGTGGTGCAAGTGTGGTGGTTTTTTGACCGCCTAGGAATCTACGCGTGGTGCTGCTGGTGCGGTAGGGCGGGGAGTTTGGATCGTTGGGATCGAGATTGCTGTTGAGAAGATCTCTTTTGGTGAATGTGAAACTTGACATCCAGGAGAGGGAAAAGGAAAAGCAGGCGTGTGAGGTGAGTATTTGTGTGAGGGAAGAAGAGCAGAAGATTTATACCGCAGGATATGGAGATGTTGACAGTAATTTGGCCAGACAGTTCTTGTTTCATGATGAGAGATAGAAAAGGCCCTGAGAGTTACTCATAGTATCAGATTTGAAACCGCGAATAGTGAAAAGGCATGTGTATGTTTATGAATTTCAGGAAGGAGGCAGTGGGAGAGGGGTGATAGTGATGATAGACGTCGAGCACCGTGAGTATGGGACGAAGAATAGTCATTGCCACGAAAAGAAAGTGCCGTGGCTGTATATGATACCTGATAATGGGAGTTCCGTTCGTTTGGTTAGGTTGGTGTCTATTACCCTTACGGGAGTTGGACGAAACACGAACCTTTGGTAGAATATCAGAAGGCTTGAGATATACCCAGGGATACCATAAGTCCTCATTGGCTGCCCGCTCTGAGAAAGGACCATGGGGAGAAGTGTTCAAGATATCGTGCATTTTCATGACAATAGGGCAGGGCACGCCATGTGGGGAAGATATCAAGTGGGATGAGGCGGCAGTCAAGGCAGTACAGAGGCAGTACAGGTCAGTAAGAGTAGGTCGGGTTGGATTATCATTATATATGATGCGAGTAAGTCGGAGATTTCAAAGATCAAGGAAGAGCAGCAAAGGAGGGTGTAGATGTTGGGATGTAACGAGCTGATGAAACGCAAGGATGATGCCGAGGACAGATAACAGCTTCGCTTGTGGTGACTTCTCACGCCAGGACTTACGTTTATTCGCATCTTTCAACTAATGCTTCTTTTTCAGCACCATGATGCAGGTAAATCAGGAATGCAGAGATCCAACTCTTGCAATACAGCGACATCCAGAATTGCTCAAACTAGTAGAACCTATTGGATTACCATGGCAAGTAGGCAAAAATACAAGGGATAAAGAAGTCAATACTCTCAATGCTTCACAATGTCACTCAGCTGCGTCTTGGGTATTGCCGCCGGAAAAGCCTTTCTAGCCAATCTTGTCTGCGTCTTCTGTTCATAAGCAAAAGCAAAGCCAATGAGGTTGAATTCCGAGAAAGCAGTGCCGAGGAACGAAAGCCCAAAGGGAACACCTGGTGCAGGGTACACGGTCTCTGGGCCTGCACGGCGAATTGTGACGTTGTCGCCCAAGAACCCAAGTGGCACTGAGAAGGGGAAATCAAGTCTGGATGAGGTGTTATTGTGTTTGACTTACCAGTGACGATAGGATATCCCACAATAGCTAAAAGGAAGTCTTCGCGTTAGTACCTGGCACTGAACTTTGACCTAACTCGGAGCAAACCTGCAGGTACTGTAGTCAATCCATCAGAAGGTAGTACTAATGCGTCAAGATTGTGAGCTGCAAGAGCAGCATCTATCCCCCGGGCTCCACCCAGTTCGTGATCAGCGGAGAGCGAGGAAAAGTAGGCAGCGTCGAAACCATTGGTGGCTTCCGACTCAATCAAGCTGATGGATCAGTGTCGACAATATGACTTGAGCTCAAGCCTACAACAACGTACATAGATTGATCCGTGAATCCTGAGGGTTCTTCCAGTGATGGGTTATTGTCATCGAAAGTAATTAGATCCACGAGACTTCTTACTCCGGAGGGATTCGATAGTAAGCTTGCATAGTAGTTGTTCAGTTGTACCTAGTACTGGACAATCAGTCTGCGAACTCGGAGATGGTATGCTATATGTACCTTGAAGTCAGTATCAAGGACAACGGTCTCGTTGTTTGATGCCAAAATCTCATCAGCCGACGGCAAATCAGCTGGATCGACAATCGTAGCACCCAGACCACGCAACACAACGAGGGCTTGTTCAAAAGCGGTCGAGACATCAGTGGGTCGGTCGTTGATAGTGGCCTCGAGGAATACCCGACGGGGTACCCCGATCCGTCTACCCCTCAGTGCATTTTCATTGAGGGCTTTAGTAAAGTCCGGTACTACTTGTGGTTGGGCCAGAGTGAAATTGTCGTTCGGATCAGGGCCAGCAATGATGGAAAGGACGATAGCAGCATCTGTCATTGAGCGCGTCATCGGTCCGACAGTGTCTTGGTGTTCAGATATCGGTATTACTAGCAAAAAGGATAAGTTTATATGCAGTATATGCAGTAAATAGTAATTTTTTTTACCCCCCGCTCGCGAAGTAAGTCCCACAGTCGGTTTTATACCTGCGAGGTTGTTATGGCTTGAGGGACAGGTAATGCTGCCGTCTGTTTCTGTACCAAGAGTCACGGCTGACAAGCCGATTGAAGCAGCAACACCTGAGCCGGAAGAAGAGCCACATGGATCAGCGCTGGGAAAGTAAGCGTTGCTGCATTGACCGCCTCTTCCAGACCAACCAGATGCAAGGTTTCCTCGAAACTCAGCGAATTCTGATAAATTAGCTTTGCCTGGGAATGATCAGAATTGTTGAACTGTCAAGAATTGAAGCTATACCTACCAAGGATGATGGCACCAGCCTTGCGCAGACGTTTGACTACCCCAGCATCATCGGGAACGACAGATCCGAGGAGGCTGAACGAGCCCGCGGTCGTATTCATCCCTATCATGAAATTTTAGAATAGAATTCTCCCCCACAGAACACGAAGTCACCCTCAGAGGCCACAGTCGCAATGTTATCCTAGGGTAGGCCGACATATTAATGATTCAGAGGAGAATGGGTTTACGGTACCATTTACCTTCAATAGAATCGGGATGCCATGCAGTGCGCTTCGCGGACCTTTAGTCTTACGCTCTATGTCGAGCGCCGCTGCGATAGCTATGGCAGACGGATTTGTCTCGATAACAGCGCGCAGAGCCGGACCTTTGAGATTGACTTCTTCGATACGAGCAAAGTAAGCCTGGAACGATATTAAATTCAAATGTATAGTCGATAATGATAACTAATATAAACTTACCTTTACCAAGTCAACACTTAAAAAATGGCCTGCGTCCAGGCCGGCTTGCAGTTCGGCAATCGAGGCCTCATATAGATCGGGAAAAGTAACTGATCTCCTAACTTGCGGAATCGTTGCTGACCATGAAGGCCGAAATAGAGCGCAGGCGACGAATAAAAACTTGGATGCTCGGGAAATGATCATGGATAGAGATCTGAGAGTTGCAAGCAATGAGAGATACAGCGACTGGGAGACAGGTGTTATTTAAACTTTACCGAATAGTACTAGTCCATATGTGCATGAGAGGCAGAAGATAACAGGAGAATAGTATGCCCAATGTGGCTAGGTACATCCTTCGACAGGATTATGGCAGAGTAAATGGGTTAGATAAAAAGAGCCAGTTCGGGGCAGTTTTTCACATATTACCATCGGAATCGTCGACCATCTGACTCGGTCGTGAAAGCGGAAGACGTGCAAAAACCCCCAGACTCCCAGTGTTCAACTGTAACCTTTTTGGCAACCGTGGGGCATCTATCGCAACAATGTTTTGAGCAATAAAAGTAAAAGTTATTTATTGCCCACCTTTGGGAAACATGCTAGACCATGTAACGCACTCAAAGTATCCTCCATCGGCGGGCTGTCGACCTGCGATGCAGGGGTCGCGGAAGATAAAGTTGATCTCAAGGCCTTAGTTCGCCTCGCCATTTTCGCCCAGCATTCTCCACCCAATAACAAGTTGCAATAAGCCAACGTCAACAACCCACGCCGACCTAACCACTTCGGACACCTTCGACATAATAACCCCCGCTCTTCCGCTCGTCTTGGATATTGGCATCGACATCCTGGAGGTGCGCTGAACGCCCGACGCCCCATCGTATGGCCTCACGCGAGATTTTGTTTATCACTTCCTTACCTCAGGAAAGGTCAAAGGAGGTTGGATACGACCTATTCTTCCCGAGCTTCGTCTTGACTTGAAACCTCCGATTCCAACCACAAAACCCAAGTATCCTGCATGGCGTGGTCGTCCCTTCTCCTCACACGGCATTTCTCGCTCTTCCTTCGAAAGCACCTGACCATCTCCGCCGATCCCCAACACTAGATACCATCCTCACCTATGCATACACCTTCCACCTCCCACACTCCCGAAATGTCTGTACATGCCCGTCGTCGGTGTGTTCCTCTCCGGCATGCGTTCTATTCTAGGGTCTTGTCTCACTCTCCTGGTCTGAGAAGATATTGTAAGTAATTTCGGAGGAGGAAGATGAGGGGATGGAAAGTGCGATCAAAGAGCCGAGGATGTGGGTGGATATTGAAGGACACAGGAGAAGAGGAGATTGAAGAGGGAGAAGGAGAAGGCGTTAGAGTTTCCACGTACTAGCTTACAAGTACATACAAGGATTCATGTATCCTCGGACTTCTGAGTCCCCTGGTGATGGTTTCAACTTGATTTAGACATGGCCGTACACGCTGTAAAAGAACCATGTACAACTTGAAGGTACTTAATTGGATCCATAATACACAATGACTTGCTTACCAGACATATCCCCGATAATTGAACATCCGATCTGGAGAAAGGAGGGGTCCAGGGCGGAGAAGGCGGAGGTGGGAAGGTGCAAAGGAAGTCGGTATCGTAACAAGTTGTAATCTGGATAAGGGGGTCCAAATGATTCTGCACGTTATGCATATCATAAAACGACAATGGCTTGGCTCTCGCCAGCAATTTAGACGTGAATTCTCGTGGAACCAGCGACACCCTAGTTGACTGGTATCGAAGTTCAACAGACGTTGTCACTCGTCAAACGTCGAGAGCTGGGCGTGTGGTAGACAGTTCTTTTTTGACAGAAAACGCATGTATACTGCTGATCACACATAAGTAGGTTGAAATTCGGAGAATCCCGGAGTCATGTTCTAGCTACCTGCCACGAGATATAAACCGCAGATAAGATGAGATCAGTCAATTACTGACTCGGAGGTTTGCCTGAAGAGATTGTCCTAAAGCGACTTCGGTTTTAAAGTAGATGATTTGATTTTGCGTGGGGTTCTGTGTATAAGTAAATCCTTGTTAACAACTTGTTGATGATAGGTAGATGATCAACGGCGAAGACAAGAAGACTCGAGTACGTTGCATTATGCATACATGGTCAGACATCGTGGGCAGGAAAGACACTTGATTTAGAAAATGACGTATCATTATAATGCGCTTAGCAATGCATAACTAACGTCAGAGTCGATCAATAGACGTTAAAAACTTTAATTGAAGCTTAAGGAAACCCTCATAATAATCTGCGGCCGTCCTTGGGATACAATGCTTCGCCGTACAATGGAAAACGTAATGCATTTAGGAATTGTATAACTTATATGTATATCATAGTAAATGGGAAATAGACGCTGAAGATGGTACAGCTCGTCGAGATCACAAGGCCCAGAAACTAATAAAATGATAGGATTATCATTGCCTATGAGAATTTGGGGGCTATTTAGGTACTAGAAATTGAAATGTAAGGCAGTAAAATCGACTTACGGCAATTACGATACGAGGCCAAAGGTATTATCATTTGTTTTCTGTCTTCTTTCTTCTATTACGGAAAATCAGTTTGACAATTAGTAAGAAGCATTCTCAGTTGGATAGTGTATCCGTTATGCATGACACACCTTCAGCCACTTCCCCTCGGAATATATCATAACGAGCACGAGAAATCTCATTTCATCGGGGGGAGGCCAGAGGAGAATGATAAGATGCCTGCTTCGTCTTTATGGAAAGTGTGCGACTTGTACCAATACGGGATGAGAGTACTGATCTTTGCGCTTGTGGCTGTAAAATCATTGGGCTTTACCTGAGTCATGAAGTCAGGACTGAAGTGATTTATGTGAAAAAATTGCCTTGGGAAAGTCATACCCTGGCAATCCATCTGTCATCTTTGTATTTGACCTCGTAGATGTTCCGAGATCTGAATAGATCGAGGTTTTACTTCCCAGCGGATTATGTGTGGGAAAAACGTCCGCGTTTTTTACTGACACGTGATCTTATTTTTTCCCATGCGCTTCAAGGGAAAAAAAAATTAAAAAATGTCCGCGGTTTTTACTGACACGTGATCTTATTTTTCCCATGCTCTTCTGATTCAAGTACAAGTTCAACACGTCCGTGACTTTTACTGACACGTGATCTTATTTTTCCCAAGGGAAAAAACGTCCGCAATTTTTACTGACATGCTTCAAGTACAAGTTCAACTGGTCCTGTCCTCATTTTTTACTTACACGTGATCCCTCTTTCCTTTCTACTAAGTAGAACTACTGTATTATTAGTATTACTACTGTCCTCAATTCCTATTGCCACGTGACACTTTCTAGATATTTGTTCAGACTAATGCTCACATAATCTGGTATTTTTATTCTGTATTTTGTGTATCGTTCGTTCCAACGACTGCTTATCTAATACATCTACTTCACACTTCCTCAGTCGACATTCATATCGTTATTCTTTCCCTCCCTCGACCTAA
>JABAJX010000252.1:0-11360 GCA_018221735.1 Termitomyces sp. K1Aa
CTACCAGGGTTCGAACCTGGGTTTCGGGAAGATCACAGAACTTCAAAATCCCGGGTGATAACCACTACACTATAGCGCCCTTATTCTCCAGCCTCCTTGAAGAAATATAATGCCGGGGCCTCAGTAATCTAAACATAGTTGCACAGACCTATTACGAACGAATGTACAATCTCCCCTCAAAGCCTCGCAAAAAGACATCATCACCAATAATATTTCTGTTATGAGGTGTGTCAGGATAGTTTCCAAGGATATACTCAGCGGTTTTCCATTTACTCCCGCCCGAAACAAGTGGATATCTGATTTCGGTCTCTTTGAAGTTGAGGAGGACGAGTGCGGTGACGCTGCCCAATGTTCGTGTATAGGCCAGTACTTGCTCGTGGTCGGGCGAGAGGTCATTGAAATCACCATAAATCTGGTAACCAATGTCAGAAAGGTTCATCAAGGCACCAGACTTCGACAGCTTGGGTAACAGCAACATACCAGAACGTCGTGAGCCTTACGAAGTTTCAGACCCTTTTTCCAGAAATTGAGTACACTGTTGTCGTCGACAGTTTCCACCGCCACGTTCCAGATCTGGTAATCATCGTTGACTCCCATCCATGGGTTTCCGGTGGTGAATCCAGCATGCGGCGTAGCATTCCACTGTGAAAATAGTGATGAGGTACGACTTTTCAGAATGTTTGAAATGCTTACCTGCATTGGCACACGAGAATGGTCCCTCGCTTTCCGTTGGAAATCTTCTAACACATCCGACATATCAGGTTGTTCACTTTCTCTCTTGCGTTCCTCAAGGACCCTGATTATACAGAGTTGCCTTGACGTCAGAAAGAAATTGGGCAAGATGACATACTGATTCCAATAGTTCTGACTTGCGACATCTTTATATTCCTCGATACCCCACGACCTCGGGAAATTCTTCGAGCCAAGCTCCTGCCCTTGATATACGTACTGTGTCCCTCCGAGCGAGACTTGTAGCATCGCCAGGAGTTTGGCGGAGAGCGCACGCCATTCCTCCGAATCGTTACCAAAACGAGAAACAGATCGACCGTGATCATGGTTCTCAATGAAAGTCCTACATTCGAACCGAACGAGTAGAAAAATCAGTATCCAGAAAAGTTCCAACCCCAAAGAGAGTATTTACGCGTTCCAAAAGCCTCTGTCTCGCTCGAAATTTTGCCAGCGTCCCACAATTTCTCGGAACTCAGAGAGTTTCCAGTCCCGATGGATGAGGGGCCTGTGGTCGCCTCCAAGGGGCGAATCGAGGTCCATCAACTCGAACTGAAATACCATTTGTAACTCTTTGTTTTGGGGCAATACATACTGAGTCAACACGGAGGCGTCAAGAGTAAAGGGCGTTTCGCCGACGGTAATCAGATCGTGCCCTGATTGCAGAGATCATTGGATTGTGCTGAAGCTATGCCAAAAAACTTGCCTGATAAAACCTTCTGATGCATCTCCTTGATGAACTCATGAACCCGTGGTCTAAAAGACTTGTAAGATTCGTTGACCTCAAAAGGGTGATCACTAATAATCGACATACCGATTAGCCCAGAGCTCTGGTTCAAATTGATATTCTTGGTTTGGATCGTGAATGGAAGCGTCCGGAAGTCCTTCGACCTTGGAAATCAGATTGATCACGTCCATCTAACACAAGGAGTGAGTCAGATAGATTCGACGGTGACACTGAATAATGTACGCGGAAACCATCACACCCTCTATCGATCCAGAAATTCATAAGGTCCCATACAGCCTGGCGTACTTCCGGATTCTCCCAGTTTAGGTCGGGCTGTTTTGCGAGGTATAGATGGAGGTAATATTCTTCAGTTTTTTCGTCGTAGCCCCAAGCCGAACCTGAACTCCACATAGAGAACAAAGAACGTCAAGTCGGAATGTAGAGGATACATACATACATTTCAGTGTTATTCATTACTAGCAGGGGTATAAGCACGTACCATGGAAAACTGATCTCCAATTGTTGGGTGGATGCCGTTTGCCTGTGGCATCAATTTTTGGCGGACGCCAAATGTACCAATCACGTTTTGGGTTTTCTTTACTCGATCTCGATTCGACGAACCACTCGTGCTGTGGCGTCGGCATAGCTCAATTCAGCGAGTTCATTTTCGGAAGCACCGAAAGGGGACAAATGGACGGATCTACTCACCTCATCCGACGAATGATTGACAACGAGATCCATCCTGAATTAGTATTGAACAATCGCCGGTCATATAAGTGGATGGTTGCAGAGCGCCTCACATGAGTTTCATACCACGTTCGTGCACGCCCTTGATGAGATTGTCCCAATCTGCCATCGTCCCGTATCTTGGATCGATATCACGATAATCCGAACTTACATACATACAACAATCGACACATTCAGTACTGGGGTGGCTACAACGAGGCAGATGGATTTCACAACTCACATATCATACCCCATATCCGCCAATGGCGAACGATAGATGGGAGAAAGCCATAGAACATCCACGCCGAGATCTTTGAGATAGTCAAGCTTCGAATCAATGCCGTTGAGGTCGCCGATGCCATCGCCGTTTGAGTCGAAGAATGAGATGGGGTAGATCTGGTAGACGACAGCACTTTTCCACCATGCTCTGTCGACTTTATCGGCTTTGGGACCAGACGCGTTAGGCATGCTGGGGCTCAGTCGATGGATATCAAGATACCAAGGCGTCCATGTGATGGAGAGTTGAAAAGAATATGGGATATTGGAGCTTCCAATCGGATGCTATGCCTTCAGTGCGGCCCAAGACCGACAAGAGCTAATGAAATCAGAGGAATACAAAGATCACTTTAAATGCTGTTTTTCTCATCGGTGGGCATGTTGGATGGAGATGGAAATGGCATGCACGAGGGCGAGGATTGATGACCATTTCGCTGAAACCGTACTGTTGGTTGAAAGCTTAGGGCTTAGCACTTGCGTACCCCGCAAAACCTTGTTGGAAAGCTGAAATGGGGCCACCTCTCTGGGTCGAGGTAAAAAACGGTGTCGTATCTTGGCAATCAGATTGCTCGAGCATCTGGAGGTGGCTTTCCCTGGATATTAAAAAACCTTCTCGATGTGAAGTCGCTGGAGCATGCATAGATACTAGAAAGCCTTTCGAGGAAAAAGGATCGATGCATATGCCTGTTGCTGTAAACTTTACGAGCTTCCGGATAGTATATTTCCGGAGGGTAATAGTATACTCAAGGTTGAGAAGCCAGTGTGATCGAACCAGCGGCAGCGCACGCGTGTACTTCTCGTCCAGAATGGTTCTTGAGAACGTTTCGGACGAGAAACCGCACGTCCTTATCCGAATAGGATTCCTTCGTCGAACCGCCGTATCGTCATACCTACTTATACTTACTACACGGTCCGAGAGAACATCGATAAGGTAGAGGAATCGCCGTCGAGCTCCGAGAGGAGTAAGTACATACTTGCAAGATCTGATAAGTAAAGGCAGCAAGTAATTGAGCTTCTTTTTGAAACCGTGGTAAATTCATGGGCTCTGCACCTCACCTCAACCATCCTCATGTAAAGCATCTTTAACCCTTGTTCCGATGTATGTTTCGACAGTCAACCACAGGTCGTACAGCCTTAGTCTAGTCTCTTCTGGCTAGACCGTAACAAGAGCATTGCCGATCTCAGGCTTGTAAGCCAATTAGAGTGCGCCTAATACTCATTCAGAGACTAGAGCAGTACCAGAGCGTTCTAGAGCAGGGCCAGTACGTCACGGTTTGTTTGGAGATCTATCACCATATCTGGGGAAAGTGCCTCAAACTTCCACTTCAATTTCGACTGAATAAGCTTACGAGTGCTAATTCAATAGGTTTATAATGCACAGCCAACGTGTAGAACGACATATAAATCTTGGGGCTTGTCTCGGAAGGATGCCTCGTGGTACCCACGCGAAAAATAAACCAAGCGGTTTGTGATCACAGCCACCAATATCGTTTGTTCCCGTCTCCGATCACGACCATTGTTTTTGGTGAGTTCGGATCTTCCATACTTATATAACGTCCATCCGAGTCCTTTCTTGCCAGTCCACACTCTCTCAATTATACACAGTCGCTATAGCATCATTGTATCTGCCTCATGGCAAATTTCATAGCCTCGCAAACTCCATGCACCTCGACAACAATAACCCCTTCTCCTTCAAAGGACATGCTAGTCACTCTTACACCAAGACGAATTAAGGCGCTTTCTCAGCGTCCAATAACAGCGCATCGCCCACATCCTATTCCTAATTCTTATTGGGCTACTCCGCATCTACTTGCCTGCGAGTATCCATGGACACCAAAGAACCCTAACAAACCGAAGCTAGACGCCCTCCTGCGAGCAGGCGTGCGCACTTTTATCGACCTCACCGAAGCAGGCGAGCTAATATCCTATGCGAACATCCTCTGTGTTCGCGCAGCGCTGCTTGGGATCGACACAAACACCATAGAATATCACCGCTTCCCAATTCGGGACCGATGCTTGCCCGAGTCGCTTGACCTCATGTACGACGTGCTGGACACGTTACGTGATAACGAAGCCCGCGACCGCATCTGTGCAGTCCACTGTAGAGGAGGTATTGGGCGCACAGGGATGGTCATCGGGTGTTGGCTGGTCGATAGCGGTTATGCCAAGAATGGAGAGGAAGCGCTCAAAGTGATCGCTCGGGAATGGCGGACTGTGGAGAAATGCACTCGCTATCCCCACAGTCCTGAGACTGGCCCTCAATTCCAGTATGTTCTTAATTACCACCCTAAGGATCCTATCGACCACTAGTGAGTTCGTTGACTTTTTCTTTGTCAACACACACTTATTGAGTTTTGACAGTATCAGCATCTAGATCGCTTTGAGCCACGACCACGGACTGAAACAACGTTTCTGTACAATTTACATGATTTACGAATGGACGCATTACCTTTGTTGTATACATACCACATATCCTCACTTGCATACCGAACGCGCCAGTTCGACAATCCTATCATCTTTACGGACTCAGCATTCTTACTTAGCATTTCCTCTTCTTCCTAGCTACTCAACTATCTAGAATGCAAAACTCTTCGCAATGAAATCCAAATTCACGTCGTCTTCTTGATAATTTTGTACCAAGAAGATGATCTGTCAGCGTCACTTTGTCATGTCTGATCATCGTCGTTAGCTCCACGTTGCTCTTACTTCTTACTCTCACCAACACCATTGTCGTGAATGGCCAAGGACAGGCATCACTCTCCAGAGAGGACATACCATACTGCCTCGAAATCTGATAGAGACTACGCTCGTGGTGAGAGACATGCAAAATTTCTCAGTCCGATCCAAGTCCGATCCATACTCACACTTTTTTCCTTTGTTTGATCCATTCCCGCCTGGCCGTTACGACCTATTCATCATCAATTACGCATGCATGACCATGGAACATGCTAATACTCTTGTATAATCATACTGTAAATTTGGTTTGGAATTCTAGGGAGGTCGAGGTCACACGATCGACACAAGTCTCGGCGCGACGAGTATGACCATTCGAAACACGGGAATGGCGAATACGAACGGCGCACTTCCGCTTCTGAGGATACACCCTCTGGTATCCGAGAGGATATAGACCACGACAGAAGTGCCAGACATTCCCATAGGGAACACAGAAGGCATCGCTCTCGTGATGATGGCAACCATCATCACAAGGTACGTATACAACTTACCACCCGGCTACCTAGTATTAACATGACCACCTGCCCTTCAGGACTACGAGCGCGAGCAGCGACACCGCTCAGACAGCAGCCGCGATCACGACCATGTACGTCCCTTTTCTCCATCCCAAAATCCGACTCTAACCTCCAAAGACGTAAACCTGCTTGACTACAACACAACACACGCGTCCACACACAGCACCGTGCGCGCTCTCGCTCTCGTTCTCAGTCCCCCGCACGCGGACGCAAGCGTTCGCGGTCCTGGTCGTCGTCCGACTCTTCCCGCTCGTCTTCGACAGATGAAAATTCCGATGAGGAACGTCGACGTGCTAAGCGGCGACGGCACTCTCGGAGTAAGACTAGGAGTAGGAGCAGAGAGCGCAAGTATTCGCATTCGAGTCGGTCGGAGAGACGGGAGAAGGAGAAGGGGAAGTCGAGAGATAAAGTGAGGGAGCGGTCGGGGTCTCGTGAGCGCCGGAAGAAGCGTAAGGAGAAGGAAAAGAGGAAGGATAAGGATAGGGAGGAGAGGAGGAGCGTGCTTACAGGCAAGAAGGTATGTGTTTGGTTTCTTTTGGTGATAGGGAGTGCTCATGGAACGGTTATAGATTAAGCTGAAGGTCAAGAAGGAGAAGGGCGATCATGAGAGGGATGCGAATCGCGAGGATTTGCTGAAGTTCTTGAACTCGGCTTATGATTAGAGTTTTTTCCCTCTTTGCTCATAGTTATAGGTATGTTTGGTTAAATGCAAGGAGTGGATTCCGTATATCCATCACGTTGTCTTCTGATCGTTTCCTGTGTACTGGCAGATGGGCCAGATGGGCACTTTGAGCCGATATTGATATTGTCCTTTGTAGGCAAATTAGGAATACATAGCATCAACGCATTGCAAGGGCTTTCGCCTGATGGCGTTGCTTGATGCGATAGTTTGACGGACAGTGTGACACAGCTCTTTCTTCACACCATTGACTACCAAATATCTAAAGAGCCGAAAGAGCAGAAGACTACGATTCCCACCTCTTCGTACCAACGGCATCCTCAATGCCTCGACCAAACCTCTTCAGACGTGCTAAGTTGCACCCATCATCATCTTCGCAGTGAGTATCTCTGATTATTATGCTTTATTCTCGCCCATTATTGTTCATGCTCAGGAGTGGCTTGTCCTTTTCCCAATCCCCGAGCTCCTTACCCTGGGATGACTGGGAACTTGACGCAAAATTTCTTACCGTTTTGAGTCATTGGGACGTCAAGAACCCAGAGACGACCCTTCAACGGGTCTTCCAAAATGCAAGTCTCGCAATCGACCAAGGCAAGGACCTCGTAGAGGTGATTCCCAACGTCCCGTTCCCAGCGAAAGACCTTGTGAAGGCCGTCCTCCAGCTTGTTAAACTTGGAGCGGTACGTCATCAATCGCAGTCTTTCGAATGTTCACTCCTTATTGAAATATGTACAAGACAATTTCAGGAGCGCAGCAAGAACTTAGAAGATTTGCAAAGAATATCATTGATTGGGTCGATGGAGTAAAAGTGTCTTTTGAAAGTTCGGGAAAGGGGAAGTTCACAAGAACAACTTGGAAAAATCTTGCCAGGATCCGGTGTGTTCTTTGTTGAGGAATCATATAATTCTTCTTCATTTATTCTGAACTTTCCTCTACGTTTTAGGGAGCTTATTGATGAGATATGTATATGGGCAACACGGCGACTGGCATGTGCTTTGGTTCTTCTCCTGTCACTTTCTCACATATATTCAGGGAGATCGTCGTTGGTCTTTGAAGAATGTAAGAATCAATCAAGAAATAACCAGTTTCAAGACACGCTTGGACTCCGCGCGTAATGTATTCCAGGTATGCACTCAAAGTACCTCTTCTTCGTGTCTTCAAGCATTTCGTCCAGGATAGCTCCATTGTTGTAATTTCAGGGGGTCTAGATGCCATTTTGCAAAAGCTCATGACCCTCCTCAAATCCTCTGACAGGATTTGTCTTGCATTGCAGGACATTCGGAAGACTCAAGAAGATCACGAGGTCAGTAGCTGGGCTATTTCAACCACTTACATCATTTCATCAAACTTGACCGCGTTTTGTAGATAGTCATTATGAACGAACTCCGTGAACAGCAAAATAGACTTTCTGAACAGCAAAATACATTTCGTGAATAGCAAAATACGCTTCGTGAACAGCAAGAAACTCACGATCGCCGGAAGTTTTTAAAAACTTCCCTCGATCCCAAAACTGCCAAGAAAGTCGGGTACGATCAACAAGAGAAGATTCCATGCGATGAGGACACGCGAATGGAAGTTCTAGCAGAAATACGGGCCTGGGTCAATGACATCTCGGACGGTTCAAAGAACTTTCTATGGCTGACTGGTGATCCTGGGTGTGGCAAATCAGCAGTCACCGCTTCCGTTGCTCGCGAGTGCAGGGATCGCAATATCCTTTGGGCACAATTTTTTATCAATCGAAATAACGACGAAACCACTAACCCCAACTTGTATTTTCCAACAATCGCTCGTCAGCTCGCGCAGCACTCCGATGTTGTTGAACAGCAAATTTTCAGTTCATTGTATCAGAAAAGATCCCTCGTCGATGGTATATCCCATGAACAAGCAACGAGGCTCTTTGTAGACGCTCTGGGAGCTGCTGCCAATATTGATCACGAGGTGCCCGTTGTTGTAGTCATGGACGGACTCGACGAGACCCGGCGGGACAAATTAGAGCATACCGCGATGATCATTTCTACCCTCTTCGACGCTCTTACAATTTATCCAAACGTCAAGGTCTTTATCTCGAGTCGGACTGAACATGGCATTCAACAACCATTTAGCAAGGCATTGGAGGATCGACGTGTCAAAAACATCCACCTCGATACTAATTCAGAATCATCGATTCGTGATGTCGAAACCTATCTACGCAGAAGGTTTGCACAGATTGCCGAAAAATACGGTTACAATCCAGATGAATGGCCAGGAGAGAGGCGTTTACGGTCTTTGGCTTCTCATGCGTCGGGTCATTTCATCTGGGCTGTCACTGTTACAAGATTCTTAGACGATGCCATGGACGACTGGGGTCTTGAGCGTCTTGACATGGTTATGGAAAATCTTGGGAAGACAGAAGGCAAGCAGGACATCAAATCACTCTACGGTCTTATCCTCCGCGTGACGTATTCGAAAATCAAAGATCCGTGGGCATTTAAAACTTTTCGTCGCGTTGTGGGTACCATAGCCGCCTCACTTGAACCAATGAGCATACTTCAAGTTGGAGGTCTACTTGATCTCAGACGAGACCCTGATTCTTTCCCTGTCGACCTTCTCCGTTTTGTTCGGCGGCTGCGAACAGTTTTAGTCGCCGGTACAGATGACATAACTGGAAAGACAATCCTGCGACTCCACAAGTCATTCTTCGAATACATTACAAGCAAGGACTGTAAAGGTTGTTTCCGCGTCTCTTTGGAAGCATCCAACACAGAATTGGCATTTCAGTGTCTGCGTAAGATCACTGAAGCTTATTCTGTTGTCCGCAATGCGCAGCATTCCTCTAATAACCAATCTAAAGTGCTTCGATTACCCAACCCGAGTCAATTGAGGTACTCGTTGCGCTTTTGTGCGTCCCACTTTCCAAAGAGAGGCGAAAAACAATTAAGGTCAATGATCGATGATCCGAATATCGACCCATCGCATCTTAATGCAATGTTATGTTGCTCTCCCCGAGTCAAAGAGGGTTCCAGCGGACCTTTTACTCTCCGTTATCCCGAAAATACCAAGCAAATTCTCACATCCCTTGATAATGATCATCGCCGGTGGCTCCGGTGGTATGCAAGAAACGGTTGTTTCTTCATACCTGAAATTACAACCCGTTTCAAATCGAATAAGAGGAATCTCCTCTGCTCAGCCATTTCACCTACTGGAACTAGACTTGCAGTTGCCTTCATCTCTCCCTTGACAATGCACGACTCTGGAGTTCAATGTGAAATTGAACTTTTAGACACAGAAAATCTGCTGGTTCTCTATTCAAGACCATTACATATAGGCCAAGTGAAATCGCTTGCATTTTCGCCAGACGGAAAGCACCTTGCGACGCTCACGAGGAACTCTATACATAAAATGAACGTTCAGACTGGCCGCATCGCCGCGATTGAGAAACACTCCGCTATGTTTGAATTCGGCACCTCACTTGTGTTTTCTCCGGATGGTGGCTTGCACAAGATCGAATTATCAAAAAGCCATTTTCCCACAGTTTTATTGAGGTCAAAAGTTGGCAATCTGTCGGAGGCTCCGGAGAGAGTAGAAATGTGCCATAATGTTGACTGCATGTTTATGAGTGTCTCCCACGATTGCACGCAGGTCCTCACTATAACTCATAAGAAACTTCATGTCTGGGATTTCCATAGCGGTCGTCTGATGCGAACGTTCCCTTCCGATTTCGAGATCTCGTATGCTGCCATATCGCCCGACAATGAAATCGTGGTCTGCAGTGACCTTTGTGGGACAAGGTATATGTGGAACCGAAACATCTCAAAATTGGCAAAAGCTATTCGACATCGGACTCCCGAGTCAGTTTGATAGACGGTACTGGGAACAGTCCTATACAATCACAGACCAATTCAGCTTTTCTCCTGATGGAGACCTTGTTTCATTGAGTCGTGGGGCTATACATCTCTGGGACCGCCACTCTGGAAAGGCTTCGCTACTGCAACAAGGCGAACTGTCATCTGTGTGCCCTCTCTTCTCTCCAAATGGAGAGTACATTTTCTTGTTTGCTGACAACCAGATCGAGAAGCTGACACGTTTGCCGTATTATTACGATCCTGATCTGAAAATGGAATGGATGTCATTTTCCCCTGGTAGAGAACTTCTTATGTTTGCAGATTTAGAAGGTGGATTGTTCCTATCCATTGCAAAAGGAACACAGACTGTTCGTCTTCCCTTTGACAACAAAAGGCCCTCTACTAGAAGGCTCGGAATTGAACGAATTTTCTGTGCATCGTTCTCTCCTGATGCGTCATGTATCGCCGGCATCACCAATCTTGGCTATGTATATATGTGGGACACACTCTCCCCAACTAGTATTTTGGGCCAGACTAATGCAGACTGGCGCATTAAGACTGCAACGTCTATCTCTTTCGCCGAGGACGGAAAAACCATCATAGTGGCATTGAAAGCGAAGCGCCGGTTGTTCCTAGTACGAGATGGAATGACTATAACTCGGAGGTCCCCCAAAAAGGATAGAATAATAGCAAGGGCCAATTACTTTGACACCAACACACCCGGTTATATATACAGCTCGAAAACCGCGCCAAATAGTCGACTTGAGTATATCCGATTATTTCCAGGTCGTTCAGATGGCTCTGATGTCTTTTGGGCCCTTGTTGATAACCATATTGTCCGAGGTGGGGCCGACGGCTTGTTCGTCGTTGTACCTGTCGACATGGAGGAGAAAAGCCATGATCACGAGGCCAACGAAGAACTCCACCTATATACGGAAGACAACTAACTATCCACATCAGCAAATCTGGGATAAGCCGATGTAGCAAATGGGAACGTGTTGCCAGGTCTGATCATCAAATATTCGGATCGGTAATGCCATACAATAAGCTACAATATTTGTGGCACATTGTACTGACATATCATTAGCTAAAATAATTGCAGCACATTGTATCAACATACCATGGGTGTATAATATTGGTACTTATATGACTTTGAA
>JABAJX010000253.1:0-11330 GCA_018221735.1 Termitomyces sp. K1Aa
GAGCCTCTCCAACTTGCTGGCCTGATGATGCATCCCAGACTCTGATAGTATTATCACCAGATCCTGAAACAATATATTTGCCATCTGGTGAGTAGGCAACAGAGTTGATCCAACGAGTGTGTCCTTCTAAAGGCTCTCCAACTTGTTGGTCTGATGATGTATCCCATATTCTAATGGTATTGTCACAAGATCCTGAAACAATGTATTTGCCATCTGGTGAGTAGGCAACAGAGTTGATCCAATCGGTGTGCCCTTCTAGAGGCTTCCCAACTTGCTGGCCTGATGATGCATCCCAGACTCTGATAGTATTATCACCAGATCCTGAAACAATGCATTTGCCATCTGGGGAGTAGGCAACAGAGCTGACTGGGTTGGTATGCCCTTTGAGAGGCTCCCCTACTTGCTTGCCTGATAATGCATCCCAGACTCTGATAGTATTATCATAAGATCCTGAAACAATGTATTTGCCATCTGGTGAGTAGGAAACAGAAGTTACCCAACGAGTGTGCCCTTCAAGAGGCTTCCTAACTTGCTGCCCCAATGATGCATTCCAGATTCTGATAGTGTGGTCATAAGATCCTGAAACAATGTGTTTACCATCTGGTGAGTAGGCAACAGAGCTGACCCAACGAGTGTGCCCCTCTAAAGGCTCTCCAACTTGGTGGCCTGATGATACAACCCAGATTCTGATAGTATTGTCACCAGATCCTGAAACAATGTGTTTGCCATCTGGTGAGTATGCAATAGAGGTGACACAATCAATGTGCCCTTCATAGGCTTCACCAAGTTGCTGGTCTAATGATGTATCCCAGACTCTGATAGTATTATCATGAGATCCTGAAACAATGTGTTTGCCATCTGGTGAGTATGCAATAGAGGTGACACAATCAGTGTGCCCTTCATAGGCTTCACCAAGTTGCTGGTCTAATGATGTATCCCAGACTCTGATAGTATTATCATGAGATCCTGAAGCAATGTGTTTTCCATCTGGTGAGTACACAACAGAGCTGACTGGATTGGTGTGCCTTTGTAGGGACTCCCCAACTTGAAGGCCTGATGATGCATTCCAGACTCTGATAGTATGATCATAAGATCCTGAAACAATGTGTTTGCCATCTGGAGAGTATACAACAGAGCTGACCCAAGTTGTATGGCCTTCAAGAGCCTCTCCAACTTGCTGGCCTGATAATGCATCCCAGACTCTGATAGTATTATCACCAGATCCTGAAACAATGCATTTGCCATCTGGGGAGTAGGCAACAGAGCTGACTGGGTTGGTATGCCCTTTGAGAGGCTCCCCCACTTGCTTGCCTGATAATGCATCCCAGACTCTGATAGTATGATCATAAGATCCAGAAACAATGTGTTTGCCATCTGGTGAGTAGGCAACAGAGCTGACCCAATTGGTGTGTCCTTTCAGAGCCTCCCCAACTTGCTGGCCTGATGATGCATTCCAGACTCTGATAGTATCATCACCAGATCCTGAAACAATGTGTTTGCCATTTGGTGAGTATGCAACAGAGCTTACCCAACGAGTGTGCCCTTTCAGAGGCTCTCCAACTTGCTGGCCTGATGATGCATCCCAGATTCTAATAGTATTGTCACCAGATCCCGACACAATGTATCTACCATCTGCTGAGTAGGCAACACATTGTATATTGGAAAGTCCTTGTATCACAAGAGCCTCACTCTCCAGCCACTCATCATTTAACTCCCCAACAACTTCAATAAGCTTATTAAAACAAGTTTTGTAGAGCTTCATAACCCATGATTTTTTTGGTGCAAATGCAAGACCTGAATAATATATTTGTGGTGCAGATAATTGATATCCTTCACGAAACCGCTTTTCAAATTTGATAAAATCAGCTAAAATTGCTTGTAAATCCTGATACAGGGTAGTATTCTGTAAATTTAAATAAGATGGTCTGGATTATTGAATAGCATATATCTAACCTTTGTCCATTCAAATAAATAAGGGAGTATTGTTCCTGGACCATACTGCCCTGTTTGCATGCAACTATGAGCTTCAAGCCAAAAGAGGAATTTTTTTTTTAACCATCTCTCTAGCTCACTTGCAATATCTTGTATCTAAGATTGCCTAAGTTAGCTACAGTATGATTCCACTCTATATAGAATTTAACTTACTATTTGATTGTTCTTATGAGATGTTTGAGGAGAAGCTAAAGGCAAAGAAGACTCTATTGACTTAAACAAATGATATCCAACAGCTCTACAAGCATATTCAAGTTCAAGAGAAATGCCTTGCTTGATTCGATTCTCAAGATCTTTGATATCTGAATTTAACGCAAAAGATGTAGGAAAATTGCACATATTAAACCTAAGACTGGCATTCATAATTTTGAAGCATGCATATCCAAGCTCTTGCTGTACTGTAGAGTTAATGTCTACAAAAAAAGCTTTGCTTTCAATAGAGTTGTGAAGGAAATCATAAAAAGATGTGTGAAGTGGAGAGATTGGAGAGTTGTCTGTAGTGCCACTTAGCAAAGATCCAAGCATAAATATAATTTCATCCACATCATGTTGCTCCTCATTAGAAAGCATTGCTGCAGCAAATGCCTGAAACACTTGGCGAGGTTGAGGAGTACAAACTAGAAAAATCCATCCCATAAGCCGATGAAAAAGTCCAAGTGATGCCACATCTGTTTCATCAAAATGCATTCTCAATATAGCTAAATATGAGCTATATAGCTGCATGCCAGGTTGTTTTTTTATTTTTTGAACAAAGGCTTGCTGAGCTGATATTAACTTTAATTGTGGTGCATTTGTCAGTTCACGGCAAAGTACAGCTGCACATTCAAATAGTGTCTGAGCTGTCTTACAAACATCATCAATTATATTGGGCATATTTTTGAGTTGTTTTTGAACAAACAACTTGATATCTTCAGCAGTTCCCTCTTCATTATCAATTGAAATGTTTGAAGTGGAGGCATCTTGAAAGGCTTTAAAGATTGTTGGCTCTGAACGACAAGTGAACAGAAAATGAACACATGATGGAAGATTAGACAATAACACTAGTTCTTTTAGGACCTCAAAAAGATGGTGAGTCTCATTTGAAGGGCATTCATCTAGTGCATCAATAATGAACAGAATAGGTTGCACATGTTTTAAGCTGGTCAACCATTTAGTTAACAATGTATCTTGCTGATCACATATATCTAAACTTTCTTGCTGAGTACTATTGAGAGCACGCAAGTAGCCAAGATATTTAGAATCTTGCTCTGCAAGATTTTTAGCCCATGTGGGAAAGAGTTGTGATGAGGAGCGACTTGATATTCGCCGGTTGAATGCAAAAAATGAAACAACAGAAAGATTATTAGATATAAAGTGTTTGGCAATAGAATGTGCAATGGCTGATTTTCCTTTACCTGCAGCACCATGAAGAATCAGGAGCCTCTCTGAGAGGTGGTTTAAAGCCCATTGCTTAATATATGAAAGCAGCTTAATGCGAGTCCCTTCAAGACAGGTTTTAGATGTACTAGGTCCTGCATCTTTTGCATAATTTAACCTGTTAATGAGAATGTGATCATCTATTTCCTTCAGAATGTATAATATCAAATAAAAATCTACACTTACTTATGTTAAAGACCATTTTCTGTGTATCCAAGTCTTGACTCAATTTAACATGCTCTAATAGCATTGTGATTTTTTGATTCCAGTTATAAGCCTCATTAAGCAGTGTTTTGGATAAATACTTGTCTAGAGTCATAGATTAAAATGACATAATTCCATCAGCATTATATTGAGATTACCTTTTGAAAGTTTTAATAAAAAATTGAGACAATCATAGATTGATTGCACAAGATTTGGGTAGACATGCTGTTGATTAGGACGATACATATTGAATGCTGGATCATCCCAATCTGCAATGAGTATACTGGCTTGGCCAATTTGTTGAACTAATTGCAGAACAGAAGTGTTATTTATAATAGAATTTTCTAACTCCTGTTCAACAGATGATAACAGTTTAGATATCTTGAGAATAATATTCACTTACTGAATGAGCTAATTCTATTACTGATAAAACAGCTTTAGCTATTGGATTGAGCTGTGCCATCTAAGTAGTATATTAATAACACGTTATAAACCAGACTTACATGAGACAATGCTGCCCCTACTTTGACAACAAGACCAATATATCTGAGAGCGGTAGCCAATTTATTTTTAATTTCAAGAGATGCTTTTAAAGATTCAATTTCAAGCATATCAGCCTCAAACTGATCATTTATAGCAACTTTGAAGATAAGAACAGGATTTTTCATTGATTCTGGATCAACTGAATGCAAATTTACTAGAAATGTATTTAACAATATGTAACTAGCAAACATCAGTGATTAACACACCTTGACAATTAGATCCAGTACTAATAGACTTCAATGGTAGACTTGCTTGAGCAACAATACTATCAAAAGATTGTTTTCTAAAATTGTTCTTCTTCTTTGCAAAAAGATTGATAATGAGCGTGGCAGATAATTTGGATAAACTGAAAAAAAACATAAAAACTAGTAAATTCTGTTTATCAAAAGACTTACAAAGCAATGGGAAGCTTCACAAATGATTCATTATCAAGAGAAGGAAGTTCATAGGATCCAAATTTAGGATCATTGCTTGATAAAACTGCATATATGCGATACATGCCAGAAAAAAAGGGGTGAATGACATTAGAAAGATGCTGACTACTGAGATCTGCAACAGAAAGCTTTAATATGTTTTGTATTTAATTCAGAAAGAACATACATGTCATTTGAACATGAACAAGCCTTTCATCATCCACTTGCTGTGAATTAAGCTGGAGTGAGGTTTTTTGTGATTGACTGTGAGCTTGTTCATCAATGCTGAAGTTGGTACTAGCTATAACCTTAAAAAGAACAATAAAATCTACCTATAAAATATCTCATATATCAAAACTTTTTTCTCACCTTGGAACTGGCCTCAGCTAATTCTTGCATGATTGTAGTGTCAACTATATTACTGACAGAGATTTGACTAAGTGTATTGTTGATTTGATCATTGGTCTCAGAGCTCATGCCAGCAACAATCTTAAAACTAATTTAGTTTGAGAACAAGATACAAAGACTTCTAATCACCTTAGGATCAGCTGCAACTGATTGCATAGCCATATCAGTGGCAGTAGCCACTTGTTGATGTGCTACATCCTCAATTACCAAAAAGGAGATTTTAGCTCCAGAAAATCTAATGAACCAGATTTCTTACTTGAATAGACTTGGTTTGCAAAGCTAGTGGGTTGCTAGCATCAACACTAATCTGAAAGAATAAAACAGGAGGCTTGGACACTTCAGAGGCAACAGGAGTCAGAGTAACTACAAGAGCATTCAATCTCATTCAATGCATGCACAGTTATATCTGCAAAAAACATACCTGTGTATTCAGGATCATCAAGAGAAGGTTCCAGTCGCACAATGGTTTGAGCTAAAAGTTTATCAGGATGTTTAGATGCTTCTGCAAGGAGCTTGACTTCAAGAGTAGCAGAAGCATCACAAGAGCTGGACAAAACAGATATATATCATAACAGTTGCAGAGCCATGAAATGTGTAACTCACAATGGGACAATAGGAAGCTCACTTTGTCCTTCCACAGACAAAAACAACTTTTGAGGTAGAATATTGGGAGAGTCCTTGATAGATAATACAGCGTACAAGGTACGCAAAACAGGAGGGCGGAACATGACCCTCTTGAGAATCTGGGGCAGATCCGATCGGCCCCTGAGGTCTGCAAGAGAAGGAGTCAGTACATTGGGTACCTCTGAAGATTGAAAAGCACAACAGGTCAAATTGACGTGCATGTTGTTCTCGATTGTAATTGATAACGGATGTTATTATGAGGAAGAAGTGTGAGGACGAGTGACACTTGCCATGTCACCATCATTCGTGGGAAAGGTCGGACGGAGACTCCCACACACCAAACGTCTGAAGTTGCCTGACAGTGACACCATTGCAGTCTCGTAGCCACCATAGCAGACAGACATGTTCATCCAAATCTACTCCACCTCAATCATGTCCCTATTCTCAGAACCTCGATCGTGCGGTGTCCTCTTCCAGAACTGTACACAGTCAGGCAGGGCGTTCTTGGTTTTGCCGGTGCCAACGTCTATTCTGCCCTCTCGCAGTTCTCATGGCTGCTGTACGCCTCATAGAACACGAACTTTGAACAATATCCGGTCATCCGCACACAGCAACTCGCTGTCTACATTCATCGACCTTTCCATCTTTTCACTAAATCTACATTCAGTCCCTTCGCGCCACCTCAAACGATTCAATCCACCCGTGCTCTTGGTTTCGTGGGTATAGGAAACTTCACCTACCCATCACCTACTTCTCCGCTCCCTATTCCAAGCAAAGAATCTTGCGCGGTGTCATCAGTTAAACTCGAGGAACAAATTCGTTGCTCATCCAGACAGGAAACAAACGCCAGATCTACTTCGCTAGGCGCTCAAGATCAGATTCGACGTGTAACCGAAGGAGACGACTTCCCTTAATCTCCGTGGAGGGTTGGCGATGTCCTGGCATACTTATATATAGTCCAGATAGTTGATCGAGGATGAATTTTGGGTAGCGTCCCCGTCCCTCAAGAACACCAAATCCGTTCGAGGCCCTGGGGGCATGAAGGACAAAGTCGGGTGTTGGATGACCTGGTGGAAGCATCTACATAGTATTCCTGATTGCTAGGACTGTCTGGCGGGCTGTGCAGATGGAAAAAACAGAGTGGACTTGGAATGGACGAGTTATGCATATGTACGTTACTTCATCAACTCTCTTCTGTCTCAATTTGTGATCACTGTCGTAGGTTCAACAGTAGGAAGGATGATGGAATGCTCGATGGACTCGGCGTGGTGACTGAGGGAATCTTGCTCTGTAGTCTGAATGCTTTCCATAACATAATAGTTGTTGTAGTGTGGCCTAATAATGCAAAGGCACATTATCTTCTCTGTACATGCTAATCAAATTCTCAATGAATGATTTTTGAAAGGTTGTCAGGTCATTGAAGATCGTATATATGCGCAGCCCGTCTCTTTGTCCGGTCGGCTTAAAAATCCCCATCTTGTCGTCGCTTCTGCTGAACGCCCTCAGATATGCTTCCGACACCTTCGGACGCTCTTCGATGGTCAGAGACAGATCGCAGGTGATAGTTGATCGGAAAGTGAACGCGAGAACGTATGTCGTCTATTTTTATTAATCAGGGCATATTGTCAGGGATCGGGATAGATATCTGCATCTTAGGTGGTTGAAAGCCGTGACGGAGATGAATGAGGCAGTAATGTTTAATAGGACAATGTGTCCGATATCTTGATTCTGAACAACCATCTTTATCGACTACATATACCCCCGTGAAAGGCTCATGTAAATGAGGCATTGCAAAGGTCACATCTTGGGTCACATACAGAGAAGATGAGAGAGTGTTTGGAAGTCGGTTTCGGCACAGTGGAACTCTCGAGTCCAGTTTCACCAGCAGCGACCTGTATGTAGTGTTGGCGATCGTGTTGGTCGCACACAGCGGGAAGGGATAATTGCTGAATCCTTATTCTCGAGCAGGTTTCGAGAAAGGCAGATGTCCTTTGTCGACCATCCATCGGAGCGCGCGCGTTGGAGAATTCGAACGTCAATGGTGTCACGCCCAACTAAGTATCCCTCGTTATTTCCGTTGTCCGAGTGCCATGAGTGAGATTATCCTATTTGATGTCCCGCTGAGTCGGTTCCTTCCTATTTGTTTTGTTTTATTCTTTGAGCTTGTAGCAGGAATGCACGATGTTCGACTCGACTTGGTGACTGGAGGATGTCGTCGTTTTGACCTGCGTACTCCTCAAGAGATAGACACGAGGTGGAAAACTGACAACCTTCGGCCCCGTCTCGAACCAACAAACACCACACCCAGTCCCTCATGTTCATTTACCACTCTCCTCTTCTCCAACAAGTCACTCTCTGCCGTCGCCATTCTGCAGAAGACATCAGTTCGTACAGGAGGAAAAGTGAACTTTTTGTCGACGCACACTTATGCCCCTCCACTGTACCAGGGGCCCTTTGCCCCACCCTTGAAATATTTTGTTCGCACACGACTATGTCCTTCCACGGATTGCATATCGGTAACGTGTCACCGCTGAGAGGCACTGGAATGGTCAGACGTCGAAGAATCTAGGATGGGTATTGACAAGTACGTGAGCGCTCGCAGTCTTGTGTGGATATATATCCCCTCCATAACCTTCTCAGTCGGGTTGTGTATATCGTCATACGTTCAGTGCTAGTGGGCCTACAGCGAAGATGGATCTGTTAAGATTGCAATGACCACCAGTTACTGAACTTACTGTGCTGCCGAAAGAGGCTTCAGCAAAATGAGTGAGATGCGGTCGATGAAGTGCGAAATTATGCACTCAGATCTATCGAGTATGCCCTGAGTGACGGTGAACCGTTCGACCTGCGTCCTAGTTGTGGGTCGCCAACCTGCTCTCACCGAGACACTCTAGAAGTAAGCGCCGTATCGCAGGATGTCATACTCTGTATGCATCCATCAAATTTGGGTAGAGCGGAGGTCGTGGCCAGCGGGGGAGAAGAAAGAACTCGGAGATGACTTCATAGCGACGGAATAGATGACATGGCGATTTGCCTGTTGAACGTTGAACGTTTGAACGTTGAGAGTAGAGTGAGATGGAGTCAAGCTTAAGAAGGAGAAGAAGCGTACATCCTGTTTGTGTGAAGTGGTCGAGCACGTCCGTCCAGAGTGATGAGACCTAGGGTGGTGGTCTTCGTGAAATCACTTAGGAAATTGTGCAGGAGCATGACGGGTTGGTCAGCATCCCACGGTGATGAAGAGGGAGGTCCGAGGTTGATATGATGGATCGTAGGGAGAGGCGAGGAATGTCAATAACATGGCGGTTGATGTACTTGTCGAGCATCCCACAGCGTCTCACAGCGTCTGCGATCGCGGAGAAGAGAGACCTTGTCCTAAAAAATCGACTGCGACTTTGGGGACCTGGGACGAGAACTGTCTTGAGAGGCTACTGTACAAGTCAAAGTCAGAAGCAAGTCAGAAGCTGTCAGAAGCTATTCGAAGATCACGTGAGGGCGACATATCTGTTTCCACGCGTCGACGATGACCAGTACCGGGTCAAGCCCACACCGCCGTGGCCTCTTCATCATTTTTCATGACCTAGCGACCGAACTTGAACTTGATAATATGTCATCCAACCTCCCGCTCTCAACATCACCACCATTGTTGAATAATGAGAATCTCTTCAGTGTACCAGAGACGCTGTTGAAAGGAACGATAATGACCGAGGTCTCCGAAACAAACCACAAACGTGTTTTGTTCCAGCAGCTGTGACCCAGAGGCGGGGTGCATTCTCTACAAGTTCCGAAAGACAGGTCCTGGTAAGTACTCATCTCTATCTACCAGATGTGGTCATTTTCAAAATTCCATACAGTTGCACTGGAAATGATCAAAGAGATTCGTTCAATTGTCGCAGTGATAACTTACCAGGAGCAGTTCAATTTGCTTGTGAGAATGGAAAACCTATATATCCTCGAAATTTGCCTGCAGGAACGGAAAACCGCTGGCTCACGATAATATACATTCTGGATGGATCATACAAGACGCTGCAATGACCAGTCTGTCTGAAAACTCGTTGCTGTCCGTCAAGGGCTTATGATGGAGCTCGAAAATGTCAAATTCCGAGAGACCGTTTGGCCACATCAATATTGGTAAGGTGCAGATGGAAACGGCGATAAAAAGTTGAGCCTTGATGAGGTAGAAAGATTGTGCTGGAGAATGAACGTGAGATTTACAAGACCTCAACTCGAGAAGATGTTCAAGGTGAGCCTTTCGAAGTTTGTCCATTCCACACTGCTTTGACTGGTAGGTCAAAGGATGCCGATACTGCCAACAAGAGTTATCTCGATTATGATGGCTTTCAGTTGTTCGTTCGTACCCTCAAACGCCGCCCGGGGATTGGACATATATATACGAAGCTTTGCGATGATAACGGCGGAAAGTTCGACTTTTCGGCCTTCGAGAAGTTCCTGAGGGACAGCCAACACGCAAGTTTTCATAATATGATATCGTGTACTCAAGCTCACGTCTTCATAATCGAATCTTATGCAAGATGAGCTCAAAGTTATCGTTGCCAAGTATTGTTCGACCACACCGACCGCTTCAGCGGCCACAACACCGGACCCACCGACAGTCCCGTCTACTGCCCCAGACACTCTTCAGTCTTCGCTTTTCACTCTCGAGAGTCTCTCAATATTCCTTCTCTCCCCTGATAATGTAGCATTCCCGCAGAAGGACCAGGATATGTGGCGAGACATGACACGACCACCGTCTGAGTACTTCATTTCCTCCTCGCACAATACGTACCTCGTAGACATCAGTTAATCGGAGTCAGCACCGTCAAGGGCTACATCCGTGCTCTTCTTCACAGCTGCCATAGCCTCGAACGTACGTCTATCTCACACTAGCCACATCTCACAGTTATGACAAAGATCAATAGTCGATATATACGACGGCAACATCGAACCTGTCGTATTCCACGGGAAAAAATTGACGTCCAAACTTTTCGTGCGGGATATCTGCAATGCTATTGCTAAATATGCCTCTGTGATCTCGCCTTACCCTATCCTGATCTCGGCGGAGATTCACTGCGGTGTCCAGCAGCAGGATAAACTTGTAACCATTATGACGGAAATTTCTTGGGAGTCTGGCACCGGTGGAAGGTCGCCCTCGGATTAGCACCCTTCCGAACGCCCTGAAGATCTGAAAGGCAAGATTCTATTGAAGGTGAGTGTCCCGTCCAATACATCTGAGGATATCAGTTGATACTCACTATTCTTTTCAGCCTAAGAACCTTTACGTCGTTGCTCAACTGGAGACACTTCCTAGCAAGAGCCTCCTTTTGGATGAACCTGTTGTGCTCGAAGCCGAAGTCTCCTCTGGAGACTCTGACGATGAAGGAGAGAGTCACGCCAAGGGGATCAGCGGGGAGATCGCACACGGAATGCAGGGGCTCAAACAGAAGTGGCAGCACGTGCAGGGAAATTCAACGAGCAATATCTCAAAGACGAAGGAAAAAATCAAGATGTCGCTCAACCTCGCATCGCTCCTCGTGTGTACCGTCGGCGTCAAGTGTCATGGCTTTGGAAAGGAGCACGGATATGCCCCGGAACATATCTTTTCGCAAGCGCTGTCGGAGAATAAGATGAATAAGTTGCTCAAGTCGGGGACAATGCATGATTTGGTCCATCATACCGAGGATCATATGGTACGCATCTATCCGAAGGGTACGAGAGTCAGTTCCAGCAATTACC
>JABAJX010000254.1:0-11269 GCA_018221735.1 Termitomyces sp. K1Aa
AAACAGCTTCAGCAATGCCAAAGCAAGGCATTGTAATGTTGAAAGAATCCAAAAAAGCACAAAATAATATAAATATACCTGTTCTATGTCAATTTTTGTGAGAAAAGAAGGCTTAGCAATGCCAAAGCAAGGCCCAGCAATGCCAAAATCATCCAATAGAGCATAAAATAATATAAATATACATGTTCCATGTCAATTTTTGTGTGAAAAGAAGGATTAGCAAGGCCAAAGCAAGGCCCAGCAATGCCAAAATCATCCAATAGAGCATACAATAATATAAATATACATGTTCCATGTCAATTTTTGTGTGAAAAGAAGGCTTAGCAAGGCCGAAATCAACCCGTGCAGCATTTTTGGCCTTGCAGACAGCAATGCCGCAAGGCGGAATGCACCTGCATTCCAGCTCAGTATATTATTAGGGCCTATGTTACTCTTACACTTAAGGATTCTAACAATTTTCTAGTCCACAATAAAGGAAGACATGTTGAAAAGTTTTAGGGCGTAAAACCTCGGCCTCGCATACTAGGTTACGGGTGAAAAGGGAGCAATCCTGGTCTTCAAAACCATCTTCGGAATCAGAGTCGGATTGTACAGACATGTACAAGGGAGCACAACAGGTGAGCGGTAGATTTAGTCGACCTGAGCTGGTGATGGAAGAGAGACCCAAGGTGATAAATTACGTAAGTAAAAATCGCTGGTGACATCGTCCTTGCCCGCGAATCTCCACCGAGTCTGTGAGAAACGATATTCAAGAAATCCCTGGCAGACATATATTAATTATTGAGTACAGCGGATGTGGATATATATAGATATGTAATTGAGAACGAGCAAGAAGACAAGAAGAGTGTGCGAGATGAAGGGGTGGTAGGCAACGGACACCCAACGACGCCGCGGGAAGATGAGGATGCGCTGATAAGAAGCCCAGAGGCGGAGGGGCGACGCTCGGGAGAATGAAGGAAGTAAAGTAATGAATGGTATGCTATACAACAGACAAAATTTTGTTTTTCCGAATTTCATGTACCGTGTCGTGTATGGTGGTTTGTCGTTGAAAGGGGAAAAAAATGCAAGACATGCGCCCACAATGATGTTGCCTTAAGAAAAAAGAAATCCTAGGTTGGGACGAGCAAGAATAATCATAATTAAACACGCGAAAGGGAAGAAAGAGAAAAAGAGATTCGGTAGATATGAGAGGCGGGACGAGCGAAGGTGGGGATCCATCAAACATATACGTGGAATATATATATATGTGGCGGGCGGGAATATTATCAGCGGGTTGGGCATAAGGTGACGTGACGACGGTCATTGCGTTGGTGAGACGTGAGGGCGATCGGAAGCGGCTATAGGAGACCGCACTCTCGGAGATGGAGTTGAAGGAGGATGTCCTGGATAGCGCTCAGCACGACTAGAGGTGAGGTCAACATGGGAGAATATTATAAAGGTGGAGGAAACGTACACTTGATTTGCTGAGTATCCGTCGCACATGTGTAGTGCGCGTAGATCTGTTTCGTCGCCGCGCTCTGATTGAGGGAGACGAATCGGTGGAGGAGGTACTCGCATGCGGCGTCGTAGTTGTCGCCACCGGTAAAGTCCGGGAAGTAGTCCGATAGCGGTGAGCGGGGGAGCTTCTCGGCGAAAAGGTCGATTTTGTTGAGGAAAAGGATCTGCATGCGGTCCGGTCAGGTTAAGGCGGAAACGAAAGGATGAGGAGACGTACGATGGATGTCTTTACGAACCACCGTGAGTTGCATATCGAGTCAAAGAGGGTGAGTGCTTCTTGCATACGGTTCTAGAGATGCCACGGTCAATGAAGAAATTGGTAAAGAGAGACGCGGATGGAACTCACGACACTCTCGTCTTCATACAACATCTGATCGTACTCGCTAAGGGAGACGAGGAAGACCAAGGCCGTCACGTTCTCGAAACAATGTATCCACTTCTTCCGCTCACTCCGTTGCCCACCCACATCGAACAGCTTATACGTCAACTCTCCAACCTTGAACGTCGTCTCAGTGATCCCTGTCGTCTTGACACGGGAACGGAGGATATCCTGGTCGGTTGGAAGGTAATTAGGGGCAGACATGCGGTCGATGGCGTTGAAATAGTAAATTGCAGAGTCGTTTAGCTGAAACTCGCGGGAGCGGCTAACAGCTTCTTTGATGGCTGGGTCGCGCCAGAGGGTGCGAATAGCCTCGGAGACATCACGAGGAAGGACCTCGCCCTCGATTTGCGGCGGTAGAGAGAAGATTATATTACGGCGGGCGTCGTTTCGCGGGTCAAGGGCAATGTCGAGCTGAGGCAGTGCTTCAAGAATAGCGCTGGTGGAAACGAATAAGTCAGCAATCCGAATTGACAAAACGAATACTGACCGCATAGACTGTATTGTATTTGAGAATATAATCTCCTTATACGAATCCCGCTCCTGTTCGTTGTAGCCGCCGTGATGAATCAGCTTCATCTGCTTGAGAACTGTCGACTAAAGCTATGTCAGCCTGAGAACAACGTAGAGCCGCGTCTGCACGCACCTTGCCAGACTCTCCAGCACCCAGCAGCAGCATCTTTATCTCATTCTTTGCCATCATGCGATCCCTCTTGAGCTGGTTCTCGATCTCGTCGTTGCCTACATTGGCCGTTGTCAAGACACCCACGAAGCTGTGTTATACGGCGACAAAGACTTACGGGCCTTGGCCTCATCGTCGATACCGGTGGACTGGACACAACCCATTTGTGCAGCGGAGGATGAGGGAAGAAGAGAAAGATATGTCGGAACAGGAGTTGCACTGGGTCGACGTCAAACGTCTCATCAAATCTGGTTGCCACAAAAAAAACACGCAACAACCTGACTAAGCAACATCACATCACGTCACCCGCTCGCGTCTTCCCCACACGGCCTGCCCGGCCAAGTCCAGCTTCAACCATCCTCCAGCAGCACAACAATCATAAAACTTTTACCTAGTCCACTTGTCTTCACTACTGTATCTACTGCGCTTGATAAATTACTTCCACACTGACACGTCAATTGGCGATCGATGTCAACAACTCCATCCATCAGTTTCATCTCTCAAAATGATCCCACTTCATACTAGCCGAGTACAAGGTTTTCCTTTTAACTAAATACCCGGTTCAATTTTCTGGCATACAAAGAAGATTTATTCTGAGACACGTCGGTCGCCGGTCCTGTCTCGGACGATGTCAAAAGTCACAACACGCAGTCAGTTCCTTTGTATTGTATACCTCGTGTGCCATTCATAGCCCCGAGTAAAGGTATCACACTGAAATCTGTTAGGTGAGCCCAAGCATTTCCAAATGCGCATGTTTAAACTCATGCATCATCACTTGCTTAGGCTTTAATAATAGCTACCACAGCCTCACACCCCACACTCTCAGGGTACTCGTCGTCGTCGTCGTCGTTCTCTCTAAGGGACCAGTGTCTAGTTTATCATACATTCTCTATGGTTTTCAACGCCTTGCATGACTTCCTTCCAAGCGCCACTGTAATCCGAACCCGGTCCGAATAACCGTCCCATCCGCTTCTTTCTTGTCGCCCCCACCCCCATTCATCCGACTCTAACCTTCTTTTCCCGATTTTCAACGTAAGACATGTTTTTTCAATCCCATCACCACCGCGGACAGTTTTACAAATTTTCGCGCATGCCTCGTTTCATTTACCCGACGTTCGCGTATACTACGTCACTAGTTCAAGCGCTAGTCCTTCCACAACCTCGACGCGCGTTCGTGTTCATACCAGACTTAGGGTTCATCACGAGTATGACAGGAACCCCGTACACTCGTTATTCCGCATGTCGCACGTGCAGCGTCATGGCTTTCTCTCGCTTCCGACCACCTCGCCCGCCAGCGCCACCGGTTAGGCTAATAGACGTTCCCGCACGACAGCGAGAACTATGTCTTGTCTCCAGAGTCCACCCACCGCCCATCTCGGTTCCACCTTAAATTATTTCTATTAACCGCTGCCTGATGTGAATGTAAGTATCCTCGCAAATTACCAACAAGCACACAGATTTCCCGTTCAGGGTGCTGATTCGATACATATGCTGGGCTACTACACATATCGCATCGAGAGATTTCCAGCATACACTTGACTTAGTTTACAAGACCAATCGGCGGGCTTCAAGCACCACACTACGCCGATTCTGGATGCGGAGAGTCGAACGCCCGTAGCGCGAGCTGATATTCAACTGCCCTTCCCTCGATTTCTCCGTGGACTTGCGCGTTCAAAATATTACTTCTGGGCGATGAGAAGACTGGCGAATCACGATTCACGAGTCGTCCAGCGAGCACAACTATATCGCCGTCAACCACGTCCAACAACGACGACCCGTTCAAAATTCGAACGCCTGGCCTCCATCCTCCCCGCACGAGCGTGACACCCCGTTATGCGACCGACGTGTGTATCCGCGCATTCATCGATAACCCGGGCATGTGATACCTCAGCATTGATGTCCTGAAATGCGGTGATCGTGTTATCGAAGGGGCTGATGCGAGCAACTTTGAACTGTAGGGATTTCTCGTAAAGCACGTTCCGAAAATCATGTGGCTCCTTGCTCCCTTTGTTCCGTTTTCGTCGTTTCTCCCGCTGTTTCAACATTTCGCAGCGTTCTCGAAGATCCGAATTTTTGGCGGACGCCTTGGTATCCTCGTTTATCCATCACGGGTTGACGATGTTTTTTTATTATGCCTTCTATGACATCCAAATATCTCTGGCATTCTCAAAAACGAACTGCGAATCTTGGTCATCGTCATTTTGTAGTCTGATACCTATGGAGTTACTCCGTCATCGGAAGAACAAGGCAAAAAGTTCACTTGTAACACGTGCTCGTCATATTATCACAGCCCACGAGGTCGACGATCATATGTACATAGGATTGTTTCATCATCATTGACGAGCTCTTGGACTTTGGGCCCCGATATTCTCAACATCACCACCACTTTCGCAGCTACTACCGCATCTCATCCGAGTTGATTCACTAAGTAGTATCGCTGCCTCTCGAGCTGTTTTACTACATCTTATCACCGACAGTCAATATGTTTTATATCCATCATTGTCCTTTTTTTCGCTCGCAGGCAGAATTCGGATACTCATTTCGATCATGAGAGCTCGCCCACCGCACCGCGATCCGTTGGAAATTCTAACGATGACGACTCTTGTTGTTCTTCACGTCCCTTTTCTTTTCTAAGAAAACATTTTGATATGGACATTTGGTCGCCTGATGATTGATATGGCCTAATATTTATTATTTAGTATAATCTATCTCTGAACGTATCGTGCTTGAGAATGTCGCGAGCTGTTGCCGAAACTGGAAATTACGGAGTCCGGACCTGACCCGGACCGTTTGCCGTGAAATCCAAACTTGGCTTCTTGCCATCATCTGCATTGGCCTGCTACATACGCGTTGACGCGTCGTTGAATCTTGGCTATCTCTACGATGACTACGTGTAGCTTAGGATCGTCGACTTGGAGGATTTCAGTCCTGAACTGCCACACATTGTTGTTACGGTTCCGGGTATTTAAGTCCAATCTGGCAGGCGGACGACGACGCGGGATCTCAGAGCCATTGGCTTGTAAAACGTCTTCGCTATAACTTGCCAGTAGTCGGAAAAGCTTCGAGTTTGCTCATGTCAGATTAACATCCATCGAGCGCCTCTCCCATCCGCGTACGCCGACAGTTCCGCCTATTCCATCGCATTAGTCCAGCCCTCGCCTTTGAACCCCATGTCGCGCCATTTTCAGCCAAAATATCCATCTGCTTGGTCTCACCGTTGGTTCACTGCGCTTGACTCTGCTCACAATACTGATCATCGAACATTGGCGGTCTCTTAAGGGACAGGGTCCAAGTCCCGGTTATTGAAATTTAGAATTACGCAGAGTGATCGAGAAATGGAAGCCGAAGAAGGTGGAGAGGGGTTGCTTCGTGCAAGCGTCACGTCAAGTTGTTACGATGAATGAAGAGTAAAATAATGTCACAGCGACTCTTTCTCTCTCTCCACCACCACCTCGACCTCCCGTATCAAAAAACCCTCCTCGATTTGACGGCACAAATATGGACAAACTAAGCTGGATCCGTTCTCGGCTAAGTTTGATCGACGTCGAGAATCCCAGCCACGTCGACGACGAGGAGGCCACTCCAACGATGCGCCCCAAACGGCGGGGCGGTGCCCGACTACTATCTCATATCCGTCGTAACAGCGGGTACATCTTCTTTGTCTGTGTCTTTGTTCTCTTTATGCGTACTGGGTTCCTTGCGGGGAACAACATGCACCTACAACCCAACAGCAGCACTCCAGCAGGTGTTGAGCGCGAGCACCCCATCACACGACTTATGGACGATGCAGAGACGGCGTATCGACGGAAACTGGCGGGGCAGAGTAAGACGCTGAAGGCGGCGGTGGGCGAGTACAAGAGGCGGTATAAACGGTCGCCGCCACGGGGGTTTGATTTGTGGTGGAAGTTTGCAAAGGAGAACGGGGTAAAATTTGTTGATGAGTATGATGGACTTGTCGAGGATCTGAAGCCGTTTTGGGAGTTGAGTGGTGTCGAGTTGCGGCGGAGGGTTCAGCAGGTGAGTGCGCGGATCGCGGATTTTGTGGTCAATAAACTAATGTTCCGCAGGTTGGAGAGTTACCTTCAATTGATCTCGTTCGCATCAAGGATGGCAACGTGACGACGCTCAAGGTGAACAACTTTCAAGACTCGGAAGTTAGTGCGCGTGCCAATGGTTTCCGTGACATGATCTCCAAATTTGCCCATACTGTGAGTGTCTTTCTCGTCTCGACATCTCTCTCTAATACTGCCTCAGCTGCCCGACATGGACTTTTCAATCAACGCCAAAGCTGAAGGACGCGTCCTCGTCCCCTGGGAACACCGTCAATACCCCAATCTGACTATTGAGGACTCGTCCGTCGGCATCGAATCCATCCTTGGCGGACCCTTCCGTCCCGACTGGGGAACCGACGGAACAGTCTGGGACTCATGGCGGAGGACCTGCCCTCCCACCTCGCCTGCGCGGCGCCTCTTCTCCTCGCACCTCAATACCCTCACCACATCACCCACTTCCCACCAAAGCCTCACCTTCCCGCGCACGACAACCTTCCACACGCTCGACTTTTGCCACCACCCCTCGCACCATACAACCCAAGGCCACTTTTTCTCCGACTGGCGCACCCTCTCCCTCCTCTACCCCGTCTTCTCACCCGCACGCGCGCGGGGGTTCCTCGACATCCGCATCCCCTCGCACTACTACTACGGGTCGACCGCACGGTATACTTACGGGTGGGACGAGGTCAATCTAGAGTTGCACCCTGAGGATCCGATGGAGGTGCCCTGGGAAGATAAGGAGGATAAGGTCTTCTGGAGGGGCGCGACTACCGGCGGGGGGAGTCACCCACCAGGTTTCACGGCGGGGTACCAGCGTCATCGGTTCGTTCGTCTAGCAGGGGAGAACTCCAGCACACCGCGCCTCATTACCTCGTCCTCCCTCGAAACAACACGTGTACCGATCTCGGTGCTCAATGAGCGAATCATGGACGTGGCGTTTACAAAGTCGGTGTCGGTGGAGGACGATGGGGTGCTGAAGCTCCCTATGGGGGACGCGGTGCCGCTCGGGAGACATTGGGCGTACAAGTATCTCGTTGATATGGATGGGATGGGGTACAGTGGGCGGTTTATGGCGTTTTTGGCGAGTGATAGCGTCCCGTTGAAGGCGACGGTCTACGAGGAGTTTTTCAGTGATTGGATTCAGCCTTGGTGGGTGTCGCTGTCTTTCTTTTTTCACATACCTTGACCAACGCAACATCAGGCTCCATTTTATCCCCCTCTCACCGCTGTACAATGAAATATACAACATCCACGCGTACTTTTCGGGGCCCGTCTCGCTCTCTAATACCACCACCATGAACGCAACCACCACGACGAACGACAAAAAACTCCGCCGAATCGCAAGGGCGGGAAAAGAATGGAAGAGGAACGTAGGGAGGATCGTTGATATGGAAGGTACGTCCGGCCTTTTCTTCGTCCGTGCTGATTTTGATGTTTTTGCACAGTGTACGTATATCGACTCGCGTTGGAGTGGGCGAGACTTTGGGCGGATGATAGGGATTCGATGGGTTTTGAGCTTTGAGTGCGGTGTTTCCTTTTTCCTCGCACATACCATGGACTTTATATAGAATACGCATGTGTACAGACGTACAATACACCCACCACGTACTTTAATATGTAGTTTATCGCTTTCTTTTTGTATGTGCTATGTTGTGTTTTCCGAGTCGTTGTAGATACATACGTGATTTTGTGATAGATGCAATGTGATGTGGTTTTTTGTGTTTTTGTTTTTCGTGGAGAGGGAGAGAAATGGAAGTAAGTTGCAACTACATCCATCTCAGGGGTCCAAACGAATGACCTTGTTCTGTTTCTCGAGCTCCTCGCATTGACTCGAACCCTGGCGAAACCCTTCAACGTATATGATGGATGAGAGATGAGATACTCGGCTTACTACATACATAGAAATTATGCTGGAGGCACGGAAGAAACGAAAGAACCGTAAACACAAAAGGATCCACTTTATCACGTTCAACGCTATCCAATGAAAAAGTCCTGATCCTGTTGGCATAGAAATTAAATCTTTCCTTGTTGTGATAAATTGTCTTGTGCCAGAATGTCAACGTCAACATGCTTAGGCATTGTGACTTACATAGACGGCGAGATAGATGTTGTTTGTATGTACGAGAGTTTGGTGAGACTGATGAAACCTCGAAGTGACAGGAGGGATCGTGGTTAGAATACGAATGGGTTTGGTGCTGGTGGAGTGAAACTGTGTTCCATGGCCTACGAATGTATTCGGTGAAGTCAAGAGAAAAGGTATCATGCCGGCGGCTGGCGCTGAATTCCCATGGCAGACCATCGTGACAGTCGAACATGAAGCTTTCTTTCCACCACGTGCATGGCAGTTGAAAACAATGCAATGTTGTGGAATGCATGTTTCCGGTCAGATCATAAATTCACAATCATTCCCCCACGTCTAATGTATCGGTATTGGTAAATAAAAGCTGTACTTCTCTGTGTATGTGAGATGCTCACGGGACCGGTACAAGCTGAACATATAGACCGCCTTGGGATTTTACGGCTCAAGAATCCTGAAGTTTACAATCACCACTTTTGCTTTATGTGGCTGTAAATCCTTGATCGAACTCAAGTCCGACTGGCGGTGGTTTGATATTGAGAGGGCTACAGTATGCGTGCGAGTAGGAAACAAGACCACTGTTGTGCACGTGACGATTACGCGCTCATCTGTTACCACAATGTCGTGCACTCATCTCGAAGCCATCGCGCGTCTTTCCGCGCCGAAACTGTCCCAATCCGTCCATCGCGAAGAATGTACCCAGTGCTTTGACTCCCAGGTCCCCCTTTCCCTCCGCGTAATCCCATTTTTTCTGACTATGCGCCGCACAGGACCTCACACTGGGCATCGAAGTGTGCCTCGAGTGCTTCAACGGTGGATGCTCGGAGCCTACGAAACACCATGCACAGACCCATATCCAGCGATCGGGCCATCGATACACGCTTAACGTCAGAAGAAAGCAGAAACCGTCGGTGCAGCGGGTATGTCATGATCTGATTGTCGTGTGCTTTGTTGCTTAGAGGAGCGTAGGTAGAAGACGAGGAGCCTCCTGCAAAGATGACGAAACTGGAGATTGTGGAGGATCGCGAGGAGGATCGGTACGAGACGAGCACCGTTGTCAAATGTTGGGCTTGTGAGCCTGAGAAAGGGCGCGAGCTCTCTGAGGCTATGGCCAACGAAAAAGTGCGTTCACACTGAGATTCTTATCTCTATCCTTACCGATCAGAAAAGATAAAATCCCTCGTCGATAACGTAATGCACTCCCTCTCCTCCGCACGCCAATCCGAGGTCAAAGCATGGGAAGAAGAGATCGTCCCCTGCGAACATACTCTCACTCTCTCTCAGTTTGCAACAGCCCCGATCCCTGCGTCGGGACTCGCACAATGCGCCTCCTGCGATCTCAAAGAGAATTTATGGCTCTGTTTGACGTGTGGATCGTTGGGGTGCGGGAGGCAGCAGTTTGGTGGTGTAGGTGGGAACGGACATGGGCTTGAGCATTGGAAGAATACCATGCATCCTGTTAGTGTCAAACTTGGTACTATCACGCCTGAGGGCGGAGCGGGTGCGTGTCCGTTCTTTGTATCCGGACTGAATTTAAGTGATGGGATAGATGTATACTGCTACGCATGCGACGACGCGAAACTGGACCCTGAAATGGCGGCGCATCTCGCTTCGTTCGGAATCAACGTTCAAACGCTCTCAAAGACCGAAAAAACAATGACAGAACTCGTACGTCCCCCCTTCCTTCGTAAACTAACTTGACTAACCCCGCACACACAGCAAATCGAACATAACCTCCAATACGACTTTTCACTCACAAGCGAAGACGGGAAAGTCGAGCCAGTGTTCGGACCCGGTCTCACTGGTCTCGCGAATCTCGGTAACAGGTCCGTCTGTTCCTGTCTCCCACTCTCACTTACTTACACCACTCTACGTACAGCTGCTACATCGCCTCAACACTCCAAGCCCTTTTCTCACTCCCCGGCTTCCAAACGCGCTACTACAACAACAAGGATGTGCACACGCACGCTGTATCATGCCCCGAGCCCCTCCCTGCATCCTGTATCGAATGCCAACTCCGCAAAGTCGCAGACGGACTTTTGAGTGGGCGGTATGCCGTTCCACGAAGCTACGCGCAGAGTTCGACCGACCACGCGAACGGAAGGGAGTTCCAAGTGGGATTGAAGCCGACGGGGCTGAAAACGCTCGTAGGGCGTGGCCACGCGGAGTTTGGGACGATGAGACAGCAGGATGCGGAGGAGTTTTTGGGGTGGCTGGTTCAGCTTGTTAGGAGGGATGGGTTTGCCAGGGGGGGTGTCGGTGCGTTTACTTTTTCGTTTTGTGTGCTGTGCTGACGCACGACACGATGTAGACCCAACCCGCGTGTTTACGTATGCGATGGAGCAGAGGCTTAGGTGTACGGAGTGTGGCGGTGTGCGCTATCGCGTGGATGAGAGTGATGTCCTTGGGATTCCTGTTCCTGCGATCGAGGTTGGGAAAGATGAGGATGGAAAGACAAACTGGAGAGAGGTGGAGATGAGAAGGTGTGTTGAGATGTTGTTGGGGGATGAGGATGTCGAGGGGTGGCAGTGTGTTGTTTGTCAGAGGGCTGTTAGGGGTGTTAAGTGAGTTGTTTTTGGCCT
>JABAJX010000255.1:0-11220 GCA_018221735.1 Termitomyces sp. K1Aa
CTTCCTTGATGTGCACATTGTTGTAGCCCCAGCAGACATCCAACTTGGTAAAGTATTGTGTGCCTCAAAGGTTATTGACAAGCTCAGAGATGAGGGGAAGGGGGTAGCAATTCTTGACGGCCATTGCATTCAGGACATGGTAATCCTGAACCAGACAGAGAGATCCACTGGAGGAAGACATCTAGTTCATCCTGCTCTTTTGGGGTGAGAGGATATACCTTGCTGCTAGAGGGCTCAGCATTGGGTATAAGTTTGATTCCATGGTCCCATTGCTTGCGTTCAGGGAGGCTCACATGTGGTTTGATTGACTCAGACTTAGTTAACCATTTCAGGATCTGTTGCCACCACCTAAAGACTCCGCTTGCTGTTGATGTTGCCTTGAAAAATGGTTCAAAGGAACCAATGATTTTGCCTGAATACTGTAAACTGTTGGTTACTTCTGTTGATCAATTTTGGACTTCCTGTATGTTACGTTGAAAGAGATCAAAAGCAGGAACATGTTTTTTTGACCATTTTTCTGGAATAAGAGGTAGATCATGTGCTGAGATCACCAGAAGGGTCACCTGATAGTGCACAATTGATCCTGGGGTCTAGGTTACACCAGATTCCTAGCAACATCATTGGTCTTCTATCAATGAGCTGCTAGGTATGCCAAATGACAAGGCCAGCCCCTAAACACCCACTCTGTGACACAGCCTCCACCACAGCCTCACTTTGTTTCTGCACTCACTTTGTTCAATTGTGGCTCCAAGTATGTATTTTCTGTAACTTTCCCTCTACCATCACCTTCAAATCTCTCCATTACTTACCTCACTTCATTTGGTTGTGGCTTCAAGTATGTATAAGTGATTCAGTCAACCTCCCACTCCATAACTCAGCCTCCACCACAACCAAACAAAGTTTGGTTGTGGTTCCAAGTGTGTATAAGTAATTCAATTATGTATAAGAAACTCAATCTCCACCACAACCCTCACTCAGCTACACCTTGTCATTTGGTGTACCTAGCAGCTCACCTCCAAATTCCTACTCTGTAACTTGACCTCCACCACAACTTCACTTTGTAAGGTTGTGCCTCCAAGTATGTATAAGTAACTCAACCTCCACCACAACCTCACTATGTTTGGTTATGGCTCCAAATATGTAAGTTCCATAACTCCACCCTCTGTCTACTATCGCCTTCAAATTCTTCAGTACTTAGCCTTTGCTATAATTTCAATATCACCCCCACTCTATAACTCACCCTCCACCACTAGTGTTTAAAGGTTCGGTTGCTGCAACCAGAAAAGACTGGGCAACCGGACTCAACCGGACCAATTGCATCTGGACCATTGGTTGTGGTTGCACCCTTAGGCAAGCAGTTGCGGTTGCGGTTGCTCTGAAAAGAATTTGTACAATAGAACGGTTACCACAGTGTCCTTTGACTCCTACATTGTTGATGAATGATAAAACGTGAAGCGGTATCTCTGGTAGGAGTATGAATACAACATCGTCATGGAAGATTGGTACGGAATTGGTCCATCCCATCGGCAAGGTCACCAAGCGCAAAGCACCATAAGGAGTCTGAAAAGTGGTCAGATTGTGGGATGCGGGATCAATTAACTGTTCATCATATCCGACGTAGAGATCCAGGGTAGCGCCACATATCTGACCGGCAAATGATTCTGCACTTCCACTCTGTCTCCATTTCTTTGTCCTTTGCTCGATGCCTTGCTGCTCAGGGAGTGGTGGGTGGGTCAAAAAATGTTGTTCCGAGAGTCTATGAGGCTGTCTGCATAAGTCGAGCTGGTGGCGAGTGGTGAAGAACTATGCTTGCCCCAGCTGCTTAGTTATCTCATAGACCCTTTTCTCGGAACATCCTTGTACCTTGGATATTCCGAGAATGTTATCTATGTGTCTGACTCGCAAAGGTGCAATCTGGTTTGTGCATCAGGTAAGTTGGGTTGGTGTACAGTAATGTTACATTTCTGTAGGTACTCTGAAATGTGATTGTTGCTGTTTGTGGGGCTCCTTTGCTTGAAACCAAATCTGTGCGGTGTCTGTGTGAGCTGCAATACCCCCAATCTAGGAGCTCTGCAACACATTGTGCAAGACGCAGTGATGAGACCTCTACCTGCCTGAATGTGGTAAGTCCTATGGGAAAGACTTGACACTACACCACAGGTTAGTGTTATGAGGTACTACTTGTTAAAGGTGCGAGGAATGAATTCCAGCAAAATGTCAAAAATCCGCTTCCAATGGTTTTATATGTGTACCAGGATGATAGCGGGCAGGATGAAAGCAACCGGGATGAAAAAGGTGCAAAAAGCAAGGGGAAAGTTATAATCAATGCTTGGAAAGATAGGAAACCGGTAGCAGAATGATAGCGCAACACCGGACTGTCAATGCCACACAGTCAGAAGGAACTATACAAATGGACAATAGAAAAGGTGCGGTAACTAATGAAGGAACAATAGCAATAGCAATAACAATGACAATGACAATAGCAATAACAGTGACAATAGCAACGGTGTGGGACAATCTGTAAGTGGTAACAATAGAAATAGCGGGGGTTTGAAGGTAGAAAATGGGTTTTAACTACTTCTGAAGAATATGCAGAAAAAGCACTACCACTAGGTACAAAGCAACAGCGGGATTTGTTGACTTTTCAGAAGCAGAATAGAAGAGAAGGTTTGAGCTCTTAACTCTAGCCAGATGTGCACTAGGGGAAAAGATGCTTGCTTATACTACAGTTTTACAGCTTTTATACTTCTAGCAGTGGGAAAAGAACTATTCTACAATAGGTAAATATGTCCAATGTAACCATTCCGGGACGTCAAGAAAATCCAATGTACCTAAAATGAGCACTTAGTTATTGAGAGAAGGCCTATGATGTTGCTATGAGGCAATGATGATGTTGCTAAGAACCTGGCTTTATAGCCTGGGCCCCAGAATTGATCATGCACTACCAGGTGACTTCTCAGGTGATTCTGGCACGTGATCTACCTCCTATTCCATAAAAATGGTCAAAAAAACGTGTTCCCACTTTTGCTCCCTATCAGCGGACCCTCTATAGAAGGAGCAGACTGACCTAGCGGACAGGCAGGAGTGTCATTCTCATGAACTCCTCGAAGATGAGTGTGCCTTGGAGGTAAGGTGCCAGAACCACCACGTGTTCCCTCAAGTACAAAGCAAACATGTCACTGCTCCACCTTCCCAAGTTCCATTCTGATGCCATGGAAGTGTAGCGCCCCTTTTCCTAATGCGGTTGCTATGAGGTTCAGGTGCTTTGCAAATGCTGATCTTGTCAGAGGTTGCCACTTTCTTCCTTCTCAATATGCAAAAAGGTGTTTGCCTGCTGGTGCTTACTTCATAATGCCTTTGTAGTGCCTCATCTGGGTCACACGTGCCCTCCTGCTTCACAAAATAGATGTCTTCTCCATCCTGCAATGTATTTGTTGTCAGTATAAATACAACTGTTACTTTGTTCCTGTTGCGGTCCACTTCCTTTCTGACATTGCTCATCTTGACATGTGTTGCAGGGTCAAAGGCTTTGAGGTTTTTGACTGTCAAGTTGCCAAGCTGTGCCATGCCTCAGAATGCAACTTTGAGGCAAGTGTTTACTGCTGCATCTAGTGGAGTGTCTGGGTTTAGATGTGCTGAGATTTTCTCGATGAATTGTGTCATGAATGGTACCCTCTTTTTTTGTTTTGCCACTGGTGGAGCTAGGGCCAATGCACTGTCCAGCGCTGCCTGTATCTTGGCCTTTGTCATCAATCAGGACATCCCATGTAGTGTATGCCATGCCTGCACCGTGTATAGGTGATTTGCTAGCGCTGATCCAGAATATGAGCCTGCACATGCTGCCAGGAAAGCCAGGATGAGTGATTGATGGGCCAGGCATCTGTCCTGCTCTGTTACACTCTGTAAGTCACACTACACATGGAAGACTTGAGCCATATAGCTTCCTTGTTCCCCCTGCCCATGCAGCTGCCATCACTGTCAACACCCTTTTGAGATGTTTGTCGGTCAACACCTCCACTCCAGCTGTTCTCTTTGTCACTGGCCTGCACAGGATCATTCTATCTTTTGCTGCACAGTGTGGCCAGAGTGTTGAAGGTGCTGGTGTCAACCCCGGCTTGCATGCTCTTGGTATTGCACTCGAGATAGGCAAAGGGATTGGCGCTCCAAACCTAGGTAAGCCATTTTTCCTCACACCTGTTTGGGCTGAGTACAAGCTCATCCTTGCAGAACCTGTCTGCATTAAAAGCTGCCAGGCACAATGATCTTTGCCAGCACATCCAATGAGCCTCTTTGTTGCCATTGTGTACCCCCTTTTTGTGAGGTGTTGAAGTTCCTTGTCAGATGAGTGTTCTGTGGCATTGATGATGAAATATCTGAGTTGTTGCAATAGTTCAACCTTTGGAAGGAGGAGGCTCCTTGGTGGATATTCTCCTCTAGAGGGACCATCAGCTGGGTTGAGTTTGCTGGGTACATACACTGTGTGTATTGTGCCCTTGCACCCTGAAGACCTTGTTTGTTGCCAAATTCTGACTTCTCCCATTCCACCATCCCTCAACTACTCCCTTGTTTTCTCTGTAGACCTTGAAGTGTTGCCCTACCTCTGCATTTGCAATGAGTGATCTGACAAGGAGTTCAAAACCAACCGCCTCTGCCCACTGGATATCCTGCTTGCCATCCAGAGTAGTCCAACCCAGGAGAAGTTGCCATGCTCTCCAGTAGCCCCCAATAACAATGGCAATTCCCACTCCCAAGCTGGTGTCAGAGTACACGCCTGGGTCATTGAGGTTGATTGAGTGTGGTATACTTCTCCTTTGGGTGGCTCTCCTTTGGGTGGCTCTGAGTGTTGCCTCCCAGCAGTCAAGGTTGCTAGATAGTTCTTGTGTTTTGTGGTGTGGCACAAACGGACTTTCACAACCTGTTTAGAGCATCCCTTCCAGTTTTGTGAGGTATGCACGTGGCACAAATGGACTTTCACAACCTGTTTAGAGCATCCCTTCCAGTTTTGTGAGGTATGCACATCCCTCAGGAGAGACCAGAGAAGCATGGAGGAGCTTACCATAGAGCCTTTGAACCTCTTGCAAGTTGTGAGTCCTGGCCTCTCTCTCCACTCTTCAATTGCCCAAGGTACTTCTCTGCCTTTCTCTGGCCCAAACCCACGGTGTTGTTGGCCAGATTCCAGGATAAGCCAATATAAGTGTTCTGTTCCGCAAACAGCTGATCCTTGGCCACCTCCCATGGGATTCCCAAATTTTCCAATATGCTGCCAATGTCCGCCATGGTATAGGTGTACTTGGTGTCATTGTCCATTTTTGGTGACTGTCCATTTTTGGTGACTGTCCATTTTTGGTGACTGTCCATTTTTGGTGACTGTCCACTGAGGTCTTTGATCTTGAATTTGCAGTCTTCATCAAACTCTTCAACCATCCCATCCTCAAAAACTCTCCCTCTACCAGATTCTACCTCCTGCACACTGCCTTCCCGTTGCCTGATTTTGTCTCTCCATCTTTCCCAATTCTCATTGTATTGTTGCAAGAACTCTTGCTTAATCCTGAAGAAAATGTAGTTGTCAACCCACCTTGATATTGGTCCAATTCCCTTGGACCACATGATGTCCAACCCCACATCTGCTGGCTGCCCATATCCGCCTGACAATGGTGTCACCCCAAAGCAAAGGAACCTATTCATGCAGTAGGTGTCATTGCCCATTCTGACTACTGCTGTGGGCCATTGCAAAGTGTGGAGTGGTATAGTGCAGTAAGCTTCTGATACATCACTTACTGCTGCCTGTGAGCCTGAGGGGAGGTGTGTGACCACAAAGCATATTGCATTGAATGTTCCCCATACACACAGGAAGTTGTCTGAGGAGGTGAGCAAGTTGACTGATGGGTTGAGGAAGGTTGTTGATGTTCTGTAGGGAAAGGACATATTTTGTATGAGTTTGTACCTTCCTGATGTGGACTTGGGTATGAGGGACAGAGGGGAGGTCTGGAAGCTCCCAAGCACTTCCTCAACTTTTCTTTTACTAAATAGCCCAATGTACCATCCTTTTGATATCTCTTTCAAGACAATGCTTGTGAATTCTTCACTGAAGCTTTTGATAGAAGCATTGTTGGGAGGAGTTTGACAAGACTGTATCTGCGGGAATTCAAACCTAAAGCCTTGTCATAGGCCCTCAACAATGTGTGGGTACTTCCTTTGCAGGCCTGCCCTCCTGAGCTCTGCATCCCACTCATCCAGCCGGTATGGGCACATTCTAGTGAGATTGTTGTGCTTGAGAGCATGTCTGAGCACCATGACCTCTCAAGCCACATCCCAAGCAAAAGTGTTTTTGGTCATAGTTTTCTCAACATCCATTGTCTTGCTGTCAGTTGTTGCACACATCTTGCCCATCCTGTATGACCAGAACCCTGTTGAGTTCTGCCAAGCATTTGTGTGCATTGTCCTTGTTGCAGACCACAATTTTGTGGGGGTGGCAGCCAAGGCAGACAGCACAGGTGGCCAGTACTTTTCCCATGCCATTTCACTTGTCCTGGCAAGGGGAGCAGCTGCAGTCAGGCATGTACAAATTGCCCTTCTGGTGCAACTGTCTCTCCCCTGGAGATGGACTGTGTTGGCAACTCTGTCTCAAACTTGACTGTGTCTTGTTGTTCCTTGCAATCAGAGCAGCTTTGCAAGCCTCAATGTTTGCCAGCTTGAGGTCCATCTAAGGAAGGGGATTGTGCATGAAGACACAATGTGGTGTTTTGATTTTGGTGGTGTGTGAGGACACCAGACAGCGGGACCCATGCGTGAAGACATGGTGTGATGGTTGTGGGTGAGGACACAATGTGGCCATGCATGAAGACATGATGTGACAATTGTGTGTGATAACACAGTACAGTGCATGATATGATCATGTGTGGAACATGACGTGGCATGGTTGTCAATATTTGTGTGTGGAACACAATGTTGTGGGACATTGTGTGGTCATGATGAACAATTGTGATTGGTTGAGTTGGATGGAACAAGCGGTCCTGTCTCCATCTATCCTCTCTGTAGGCTTTGTCCCTAGCCCTAGACAGTATTGTCTCATCAATTATGCTGATATCTGTGCTCCTTCTGGAGTGTCAATGGTGTCATCTTGCATGAGTAGTAGTGCAGTCAAATTGATTGGGTCCTGGGAGCCCCTGTAAAGATGTACCTGCAGCTGGCCCCAGAAACCTGCTAGCATGGTGATCCTCTGCTTTGGCCAAGCAGCATTGTCCATTGCAATGAGCATGCAATGTACCGCAACAGTGAAATCCTCCCATGACAGGTCTTTGTCTGCCACTACCGCCTTCAACTCCTTTGTATTGACTGCTGGAATCCAGTCTATCCTCCCATCCTTCCCCGCCACCGCCGCCATTGTGTCCTTGTTGACTGAAGAATTGTTTATCTTCATGTGTCGTAACTCTGCGTTAGTGAAATACCAGAGTTCAACATACTGACTCTTCTGAAGTTTTGCCTTCATGTATTTTGAGGGGGGACAGTGGGTGGGCGTCTCAGAGGGATCTTGATGTACTTGACTCTGTTCTTCTTGATCTCCTTGGTCCAGGCCATCTCTGATCCTGCCTCAGCTTCTCTGGGCCTTTCTTTGGCCCTTTTCTCCTGCTCTTGGACTTGTTGGTCCCACAGGATCTTCTGCCTCCAATTTGTTGCATTCCATATGCATGCCATCATGGCTGCAGCCACAGCATCACTCATGTCCTGGTTATCTGCAATTAGTGCGTCCCAATCCTCAGGATATGCTTCTGTTGCAAAGTCTGGACATGTCTGATTGTTTGGGTTGACCAGTAACTCTGGCATTGTATATGCAGTCAATAATCTACTCAGCTAATTCAAAAACTGTTGTTCCAAAGGTCTATGAGGCTGTCTGCGTAAGTCAAGCTGGTGGCAAGCAGTGAAGAACTACGCTTGCTCCAGCTGCTTAGTCATCTCATAGACCCTTTTCTCAGAACATCACATTAGCTGTGGATGAGCCAAAATTGAGAAATATTGTTGCCAAGCATGAAGTACATGCCACCAGCATAACAAAAGGGTTGACTCAGGATTAGTAGCTGAAAGAATGTGAATCTGAGCAAGATCACGATCAGTCATGAATTGTGTAATTGACAATGCAGGGTCCTGAGTCCAAATTAGCTTCAGAAAGTAGGACAGAGTTTCTTCAGTACCACTTGAAGCAAGGAGCCATGCAATTGGAATGCCATGTTCCCATTGATCCCGTACAATCAACGTTGTAAGAACCAAGTTTTCATACATTGTGACATTATGAGTGCTATCTATACAAACAAGCCATGATCCATGCTTGTCAAAGTATGTACGCTGCCAATCTGTTTGAACTGCCAGAAAGAATGCATCCTGAGCGAGGTTTTAACAATTTTGGCTTGACAACCACTTCATTCTGATAGTACCTTCCAAGTCCATGTGGGATTCTTCAGAATAAGGTTCTTCTTGCTGCCAGTACCATGCCAAGCACAGACATACTGAATCCGTTGCACATAGCATTCAGCACCAGATTGAGTATGAACACAGCAGAATTCAACAGTTTTTGTTACCTCTTCTTGCTTGAGAAACTCTTCAAAATCTCCATATTTCATGCCTCTGATATTTGATTTGTCAATTGGATGACATTTTAGTGACCATCACCAACACACACCTTGCCCTTATCATTTCCAAGACCTCAGAACACTTGTGTATATGACAGTTATCCATAACAATGACCAAATTTGAACCAGGCCAAGGGTTCATCTGATCAAGAAGACTATCAACAAATTGTGCAAAGCATAACTTAGTGCCCTCAACAATGTCCACAGAAGGAAAACCGTTGAACTGGTAATGCAGGAAGTATAGAATATCTGGGTATAATATCAACAAGGTCCAAGAAAAGCAAGAGAAAGAGCACACCAGTGCCCTCAAACAAAAAATGCATTTCTCACTGTTCTTGAGCCTTGTATTTCCCAAGCATACCCTTGGTATGTTGTCCGTTGGTCACAAGAGCTCTTGTCAACAAAAACAAGCTAGTTGGGTGAATATTGTGTTTCAATGCAATAAGTAAAGGCAGCTCATTTGTGGACACTCCATTCAATTGCCTTCCAGGTGAGCTGTTGATGAATGAGTCAACAAAATGTTGATTAGAAAAGATACAGCACTGTACCTTCTTCATTTGGTACCCAAATTGCCTCAGTGCATGCCAGATGGTTGATATTGACACTTCTGCCCTGCAGACTGCTGCTAAAGATTCCCTCATCTCATCAAGGTATGTGTCGCACTCATTGTTGATGGTGCCTTGAAGAAACTTGGAAAAAGTCTTAGAACTGGGTCACCCACTTATAGACTGCATTGACTTACTGCCACATCAAGTGCTGAGAGATGTTGAGGTTGGCCTATGAGTTGAAGATCCAAAAGCCAGTGCCAAATATCATTGGTCTCCTTCCAGAGTTTGATGAGGTGGCATTGCTGGCATAAACTGGCATTGGTGAAGGCAAGGATCTGTTCTGGAGTAAAATGACATGCATGCATGCAAATGACAGTCAGACACATTGATTCTGAGATGAAAACACCCTTAGGCATGGCAGTGGTTGGCAAGGTGGCCGCATGACTGAAATGTAGCAGTGACAGGCAACTCAACAGTTACCCATCACCACCACCACCACCTTCAACTTTCTGCTTGCAGTGGCCACATCTTGGTAGTGCACCAGATTATAGGTACTGCATGCAGAGGATCTGATAGGTTGGCTGTGGCACACTCTTGTCAACACCTTGGAGGCTTGGACAGCACTCCAGCCACCACAAAATGCAAGATCGATGCACAGTGGTGCCTTCAGGCCTCAGAACCTTGCTTTGCACCTGAAGAAGGACTCCTTCAATGGATAGATTGAAGTTACACTGTGTTTTTCCGCACTGTTCTTGTGCAACTGGCGCAGAATGCCACAAACTTGGAGCATTGACTCCCTGATTTTTTGCATAGTTAAATTCATTTTTTACTTGTGTAGCACCTGCATCATACAATACTAATGAAGAATATATAAGATTTATGAATGTACTCAAAGAATTGAGTGTGCTATGGTGTGAAAGTGCTGGCAACATTTTGATGTGCAAAGCCTCAATGTTGGCCCAAAATGGATTATGGCCAACACTTTTGCAAACAGCAATAAGAACACCTCTGTTTGTTGCACCAATTTGTTCTATTGAGATTGTGAATGATTGACAGATTCAACTGCTTGGCAAAAATCAGCGCAAAATTGATGCACCGCACCTTGGATGCACCTGTCACATTGTCACTAGACTTCAAAATTGTGTCACAGTGGCCAGCTCCTCTGTTGCATCCTTTGTTCTTGACCTCCATCATATGCATGTCAAGAAGCTCTGATTGGAACTTTTCTTCTCCCTCTCTTTCTCCAATGGACTTTTCTAGCTGCTTCAATCTGTCACAAGATTCATTTGCAGTAAGTTACTTTGTTCTTTTTTATTCAGATTATTACTGATTCAATACTTCAATTAGCTGCCTTTAAAAGTCTCTGATAATGGTTTCAGGATCCATGAAGTAAGATTTCTGTTCGATCTGGCTACTATACTAATCAAGTCTGCATATATAGCTACTTATCACATTTGTTTGCCATTGAAAAGAAACTTGGAGTTATTTTGTGCATATAGTCAGTTTGAATTCCAAGATTGGGCCTTTTTGGTGCAGATAGTGAATTGTCTAGTGGGTTTCCCCTCATTTTCATGTATATATTTGCTGATTTCTTGGGTTTCTGACCACCAACTCTGTGGACCACCCCCACACCCCAGGTGTCATCTACTTTGACACCAGAGGTGCCAACTACTACCTCTGCATTCTATGCTATGACCCAGGCACCAATGACCTCCACAACCTACATGCACCATCAACCTCCATAATTTGGGCAACAACAGGGGTGCTCAATTATTTTGTCACCTCAACATCACACAATGATGGATCTACAAACCTGCTATAATACCCTGTGTTTGCCTAGTTAGTAGACTTGAAATATACTAATTCTCACTCACTGGCAATAAAGGTTGAGTATTGAGCAATCTTGAGTTTGAAAATCTAGAGGGCTCAGCGCCACGGGACTGATGCCAGGCACATAGGACCTGCTGATGTCAGACATGACTGGCATTGTCTGTCCCCTTGTAACTGGTGTCCATCACAGCAATCAAACTGCCCTCTTCATTGTCCCC